>MU946903.1:0-18103 GCA_036418165.1 Cooperia oncophora
CAGCAACGGGTGGTGGGTTAAGATATGACAACGCAGATGCTAATTGGAACAAAAACCAGAAAAAACCCTCAAACCGCCAGCTGACGCTTTGACGCAATTTGCGGCATTGCACAAACGAGAGGTGAAGAGACAGTGCGAGCGTGGAAGAGGGATGCAGAGACGAAGGAAGAGAGAATACCTACAAACGAAACAAAAGCTTCATGTAGATAGAAGCGACGCCTTTCATCGATGGTTAGCGTCATCAACTACTGGATGTGGTCAGAATGGTGCAATAGTCTCATACCCCCCTAGCTGCTCATTTTGCTCAATTAGGCGCGAAAATGGTGCAAGCTCCGAGATTGCGGACTGGGTTACCTTCTGAAACAGATTCTGCCCCTTAGATGACAGCTGAGCTTCTCCTTGAAAAACATTCGTAGTTAAGTAACTGATCCACGCCTGCTGTTCCTCGATCCCTCGAAAACCTTTGCGACAGGATCCACTAGCGTTTCGAGCGTCCGCAAGCGTCAGCGACTGGGAAAGTATAGATATCGATCTGATGTTTCCCAGCGTCTGTCAGCGTGCATCAGCGTCTCCCAGAGTTCGCCAGCGTCTACGAGCGTCCACCAGCATCTTGAGGGCCTGGGAAGTATAGGTATCGATCTAGCGTCTATCCAGCGTGTGCCAGCGTGTGCCCGCGTCTACCAGCATACGAGAAGAGACTATGGCGTGGTAGGAGCTTAGCAGACTGTTGGTAGGAAGTATAGCGCGATAGGACCAGTTGTCTGCTACCCTCCTATGGCGCCATACTCTCCTCCCGGACGCTGGTGGGCGCTGGTAGACCCTGGTAGACGCTGGCGAACGCTGAGAGATGCTAGATTGATATCTATATAATAATTTCCCAGTCGCTGACGCTGCCGAACGCTTGAAACGCTGGTTGACGCTGCCGCAAAGTATAATCGCAGCCTAAAGCTGTGTTCACACTTTAGTACCCGAGCTATTCAGCCGCGCTTTTTGGAAAGGTAACTCTATTGAACTCAATAGCTCCACTATTCGCGAGTTATCAAACATTGCAGCTTCGAAGCCGTTGGTGTCGGAATGCGGGGAGTCGGTAGTCATCACGCGACTGCATCGCTCGAGTCATGATGTATTAAAGGCACATTCCGCGATAAAATAAGGCTATGACCTCTCAAATGTGTCGGACGATCCGGAAGGCGATTTTTGAGGCTGCGCTACTTTCAAAATGTGAAAAACGGCAAGAACTCCGCTAGAAGCTGACTAATTAGGCCCATGGACACCCCTTAGGCCCATGCCGACCCTCACCGGCTGCTAGCTACTAGCTAGTAGCCACTATGTTATCTTTCTCTATAACATTTCGGACTGCTTTTTCTGCTGCTTTTCTCCGCTAATCAGATACTTAGCACTTTTTTGTGCCTATTTGAGTTCCGTTTCCCGCAATTTGCGGTCGCGAACTGTGCCTTTAACGCGGCTTAGGCTTAACCGGTCTCTCTTTCGCTATAGTACTGCAGTGATTGATTGGATAATAAGCGTGGGCTTCCCTTTTGTGCCTGTGCAGAGAACTGCAGGTGAGTCCAATGGCCCTCGATATTACAGTACATCTCTAGTTCTTTCTAAAGAAGCTTTCTGTTTTTTCTAAAATCACCTGGTGTGGCTGTTGCGTTTCGAAGCTACGTAGTCCTGCGGCCTGTAGGTTTGTTGGTCTTGTGGTTAAGTGGTTAATTACTCTTCTTCTTTTCTCTTGTTACACTTCCTTTTGGACTGCTGTCCTTTGAATAGAGATTTCATTTACCAATTCCTCAAATGCGAGATATGGCACGATTAAGTCTAAAACGGGTAGGCATTAGCACGCCGGTGCAGGACAGAATTAGTGCCCTGAGCGAGCGTTGCGTTATCGCCTTTTTCCAAAGAGTAGTACTCACCATCATAAGAGGGCCCTATCAAGGTGCAAGAAACCGACCCGGGAAACGGGGAACTCGTCCGAAAATGTCGTTTGAGTCATTAGGAACGAAGGTTTTCTTAGCAGGTTTTCGATCGTTTCACTTCATTTTTTCGCCATTTTCTCATTAAATAGCACCCTGGTTATCAGGATTTTATACTCGTGCGGTCCGAAATTATTCGTGTCCATTATGCTTTCACCAGGGATTATTAGCCAGAGCTAAAGATGAAAAAAATAGGTCACTGGTTTCCAGCTCGCTCATCTTCCACATAGCCATTTCCCATAAATGATATGAAAGGCAGTTGGCACGATCATTTGGTACTTTATCTGAAACATTAGAAGGGGAGCTAATTAGTGGGGAAAATGGCCAAAAAACGAAGTGAAAAGGCCAGGAGAAACCTACGAAGAAAAGCCTTCTTCGACTCAGAAAGCAATTTCGGACGAGTTTTCCGAAGGTATCGTACCAGTAACCGCTACCGTAGACACGCTGCATGTGTTAATTTGTACTCATATATTCACCGCAGCCGCATAACGACTTCTTCGCAGCCGCGCGGCAGCCGCCAATCCTATCCGTTCATATTGTACTTTCGCAATGAGCGGCATATCGAACAGTAGCACCAGCTACGGGTAGTCCATTTTGCTTAGGCCGGCGTGGCGCGGTAGAATAGCGTCCGGTAGGGGCGGTATATGAACTAAGTTGGGAGGCTTTATTAAAGGGTTTCCTTCTCTCTTTGAAGGGCCGCTACCGCAGGCTTTCTCCGAGGGGTACGGAATTCCATTATGCAGGAGAGTATTAGCCCTTATCGTCTTAAGGACTTATTATTAGTCAACTTGCTTTGAATTCTCTCAGCCGCTGAGATTCAGCTGTATATAATTAACGATCAACTTAAAGAAACATTCACTCCTCTGCGCGATTGGAGCGTTCCGATCGTCAAAGAGACTCCACGTTTGGTTTCCTACCACTTGCAGGCAGCAAGGGTCTGAGGACAGTTTTTCAGGCAACACGAATGAGGACAGTCTTTGCCTAAAATAGCGCATGTTTCAAGTGATGAAGCTCTGATGAACCACATTTTCTGTAATATTCATTCCGCGTACGATTTTTCGAAGCCTTTCGCGCGGAAGGGGGCAGGATCCGGCATGCATCTTTCTTATTGCTCTTTCCCGATTGCCGTGGTTCGAAGCCATTGAGGAAGCGGCGGTTGAGAAGCATTTGAGGAGGGCGGGTAAGAAAGTTCGTAAATTGGCCGCGTCTGTTGTGGCGCCGCACCGGGCGCGAAGGCAGCGTGCTACGTCGCCAGCAATGACGATGGTTTTACGGGTAGTTAGGATTTGGGAGACAACTGGGCCATCACAGAACCAAAAGATAGAGATCCATTGAATCATCAAAGACTGCTGAGTTGGTGGGCAAAATGTCTGTGGCCCAGCCGCGGCGAGTCAAGGCGCACCTCCCACGCTGTTCCGGGGCGAGTGCGCTATCCGTTGACGCTACTTTGGGCCGCTTTTAACTCTCTCAGCGGTGCGGCTTAACGGCTTTCTATGCCGCTTAACCCTTTACAGCACCCACATGTGTGATTAGCGCACGTCGCCGGAAAACGTGAGATTGAGCGCGGCGTTGGACTTTCCGCCTGGGACGGCCGACTTTTGCCCCGAACTAGCATTCTCTGTGATAACATTTCCGAACGCGTTTCTGCGCGGGCGCGTTAAACTAGCATCTTATCATAACAAAATAGTCATGGACCGTCTACGATGACGGAGTCTACATGAAGTCCAGGTGCTCTAATCGACAGGTTGAACACGAGTTAAGAAAACATCGCGCCCATAGCCGCGCGCGGCAAATTGCGATTCTCTTGCCCGTCTTCCCTGGAGAGCTATTTCATGAGCTCACAAGAGTTGAGAGGCTGCCATGGCTGCTCTATGAGCTTGCTTCCAGCTCTACAAGGGTTCACAGGTTTCATACAGAGTGAGACTTGCAAACCGGAATAGTGAAGCACCGACAGTGCAGAATGCCCCCTCCTGTCGCTGAACTGCGCTGTTTTACACTGGATCCTATTCTATGTAACACGCTGAGTATAGCCGCTTTCGCTGTAGAAGCTGCGTCGTCAGGAGTGCTGGGTTTAGGATGGCGTACCCATTTCCAAGCAAACTTTGCAGCTTGTCCGTTTCAACAATTGAAGCTGGGCGCCGCGTCAAACTCAGCATCCCCCTCTCCTCCTCCTAAATCATCAGTGCCAGCAGCGAAAACGGCTGTACTTCTGTCCTTTTAGTTAGTTAGCGTGCATGTGTGTCTCCATGTCTGTTTGCTCGAATGTTGTCTGTCCAAATACTGAGACGACTGAAAGAGTTGATGATGGAAAGTGGTAGCCATCCCCCACTCTCAATAGTCTCAGTATTTCAGCAAATGGTCAAACGGATCAACTGGTTTCTCCACAATCTGCGGCTGAATGGAAACTATTTTCCCTTTTTTATGGTTCCTTTTGAAGAGCTTTGACTCCTTATGCTAACAAAAATATCTTTCTTTGGCGAAATGCAATGTGTTCTTGAAAGAGCTGCCCCTTTTGGTTCATTTTTTGCTTTTTCACTTGATCCCCACAAATCTTAGATAGTCGCTTCGTGAAAACGTCAGTAGTATGTCCCTGCTTCCTACTAAAGGCAAGTGGCACGATAAATTCCAACACGTGTAGTATTGAAGCGTCAAGCAGGACAGATTTGTCCTCCCTTAGTAGGTGCTCGCGTCTTTGCAACATACCGACCAGGACGCCCCACTGCGCCCGCCCACCCACAAACGCGACTGATGCTGATGAGGAGACGGGCAAGAGTCATTAATTGCAGCGTCATCGCGCGCGGCAATAGGCGCGACGTCTCTTTAAATTGCACTACCCTTTCGACAGCAGCATCTATTTCCATGTAGACAAGGACATGGTAGACACGTCTAAGTTGTGTCATATTAGGTTGGCGAAAGTTCTGTCACTTTTTCGAACTCAAAATATTTGTCCATTACCTGAAGAGGGGTGAACGGTAATGTGAGCACTTATACATCAAAGAGTGATCTTTCTATTAGTACCACTCGCTTGATTCCTGCTTCTTCTTCTTCTGCAATATGGACAAGAATGTTATCCGCTACCATCGCCACCGACCCCTCCAAATGCTTCTGATAGTGCAGCGCACTTCCAAAAAAGTTCTAGCCGTTCCTCATGCAATAGAGCTGGATGGCTCTCCCCTTGCAGTGGTGTAGCACAGACATTGCTCCTTCTAACTGCGAGTTGCCTCCCGTAATCAATCATTACTGGACGAGAAATTACGAGAAAACCTCGAAAAGTCTGAGTTCAAGCCAAGATTGAGATGATGTCCAACTTTGTATCGCCTCCCTGCATTGTGAAGCGATGGCATCCATGAGGTGCTCAAAAACAGGCAAGGACCCCGCAGTAACATTGCTGTACAATTTTGATCTTACACGCCTCTCTATAAAAAAGAAAGCCCAATTTGAAAAATGTGACAGAACTTTCCCGCCAACCTAATACATTGTTTATTCTCGACCCACCTACAATCGTCGTTACTAGCGGGCGCGACGTCGCACGCGACGTCCAGGGAGAGGCAAGTTACGATTTCCTTGCCACACACTCATGCTCATGCTCGAATCGCTTCATTTGCGTAGTACAATATGAGGCAGTGGACTGACATGAAGCGGCTGCTCTATGGATATATGAGTTCATACCTGCAGGCGTATCTACCGTAGTGGTTAATGACACGATACTACTGGGAAACTCGTGCGGAGTTGCAATCTGAGTTAAAGTTGTGTTGTGAACCAAGGGGTTTTCGGTGGGTTTCCAGCCGTTCCTTTCTCGACATTTCGCCATTTTCCCCACTATATTGCAACCCTGCTACCATTTCTGACTGAGTAAAACCGTGTCTCATGACTTTTAAGTACCCCTACTGACACTGTCGTGAAGTTTGCTACCGCTTGAAATAAAGTGTTTCCGTACTTAGTGTGCGGTCGCCGTGATTTTTTCACATTGATCTTTGACCAGCGATGATTTATCTGAGGCGTACGCTCATGCGGTTCCTGATTTTTGCGGTTAATAAGGGTTCCATCTTGGGCGTCTTGACCGTTTCGTCCCGTTCTTGCCTTACTATCATACTATGTACTCCCTGTCTCCGCTCCCGTTTTCTGCATAGAACCAAATTCTCGTGCCCATCGCCCTTGAGAGGTAGCGGATGCCCTTTGCCACTTCGGTTGATTCGGTTAGTGGGCTAAATCGTTGCCGTATAGTGCAAGGCAAAACGCAATCCAAACATGTCAGTAACCCAACCAAGCACCAGCTTTTCACTTCTATTGTAAAGTTTCTGTCTTACTGTGAGTATCCTGTGTTTGCGGATTCCCTTTTCCTCCTGCTGGACAGGCACAATCTGGAATCGAGACATCACCTCATTTCTGCATGTCATAGCTGGACGCTGTTCGGCTCAGAAGTTGAGGAAGGGGTGGTGTTTTACTCTTTCACTAGTTCCTCTGACTAGTTCATGTTAACTAGCAGGCTACACTTTTGTGAGCCTTGAACTTGGTGACCTACACAACCTCAGCCGACAATGAGTACCTTTTGGTGCCCCACTAGGCCGAGCTGCGCCCATAAGTGAAACCATGACTGTACAAAGACACGTAAGTCCAATCAAAAAAACGAAATCATAAAAAAAATTCCAGCACCAGAAGGTGTCTTGGTGTCAGGTGTCATGGTTCCAGGACCAGGTGTCATAGTTGTTAGACTGGGGGTTAGGTGTCGTTTCCTTCACTTCCTTTTGACGAGTTTCATGTGCTGAAATAAGCAGACCATGAAGAGTCTGTGTTAAGTCTTCGCCTTGAACGATTGCCTGCAAACAGGGTACAGCATCGTGATGTGTGAAATGGTAGTGTAGGTACGACCACCCCCCCCCCTCCGAGAGATGGTGTCAGTATCAGTACAACCCTTCCCCAACACCTACTTGCTACTTCCCTATTCATCCTAGACTCCTACCACCTTTCCCGGAATTTCCCGAGAATTTTCCTACTTTTCCCCAAAATTTTGCTGTCGAGCGGGAGGCGGGGAGGGGTATATATAGTGCACAAACAGGAAAACAAAAGAATGAAAAGTCAACAAGAAAAACTTTTTACTAACACCACAACTTTCTGTTGAAAGCCACATACGACTCCGCCCTCTCCCCAGCGGAAAAGCACGACCCCCTATGTGTTGTTTCATACAACGATGCTGTACCCTGCCTGCGAAGTTTCTAGGCCTGTTCAGCTATTCACCAATTGCACATTCTTGGGATGGGCTAAAGTGATGACTAGTGATCAGCATAGCGAAACGATGGGGCATATCAGGAGGGGTGAAATGACCTCATCGCCGATGCCTTCCTCACCACTAACTAGTTGTTCGATTCAAGCCGGCAAAATCTGGTTGGAAAGCAACCGCGGGCGGCATCACGGACTTCTCGCGACACGCCCAATCGCTTGACCGTGTTATGAATGGCAGGTTTTAGACAGCCAAGACAGTCAATGAATTTTTATTGTGTAGAGAGAGAGGGAGAGAGAGAAAAAGAGAGAGAGAAATGAAGTCTTGACGGCGGAAACAGTGCTGAAGAATTCATAACCAGTTGCTGAATGTTTGCTCTTTGCAGCAGAAGACGCTGGAGCCACCGAGCTCCGGCAAGGGAAAAGAGTTATCGGTAATGAGTCAGGGTGGGAGCTTATTTCCACAGCTTCACAACAATGGCCGCAGCAGATTTGTCTTGAACAGACTCAGCGCTCGAGCAACCCGTGGTCGTCCTTCCTTGTGCAAGTAATCCAGCTTGCAAGCTTATATATTGTCCCTTTTTCGCGAATCCAAAGCGAATGAGGGTGCTGCAGCCGTCGAAAGTTCTAGTTCTGACACCTGCTCAGTTGACTGCCCATCCGATGAAATTCCCTTCACACCTAAAGCTGTGGCGCTCAGCTGTAGTTTGTAGGTGCGGCGGGCACAAATCTGAATTGCATGTCCATTTTTGCCAACTGTACTCGTGCTCATGAATAATTCTGCTCTCACTTACTACTTTTTCTCAGTAGGAGCACATACAGTCAACAGCAATCCATCTCGCAGGTAAGACTTGTCCAAATTACCAGTGATGCAATTGGTGCAAAAGCTCGACGTGCATTGCCTACCATAATCCTAAAATTCGTACGCAAAGTTCTTCGAAAGTTTCTTTCTGTCACGAGTCTCGCTCCAGTGTTTTTGTTCTTTTCCGTTTTCTTCATATTTCATTTTACGGTATTTATCACTGGTAAGATGCGAAAAAGCGATTAACGAGCCATGGGTTGCACAGAGATCGTCGGAGCGTCGAGCTGCCAGCCAGTCCGGAGAACTCGCACGATGAGTCTGTGTGACTGTCAGGGAGCGATTTCGTCTGTGGTGTTCTTGGAGATTCTTTTTGCTTTTTTCTTCTTTGGGGAACGACTGTTTGGCTACTGGTTCATAATTGAGCATCCACTATCCATAATACTTGATCACGGGAATTGTCTTCAAAGGCGAAGCCCGCGATCATTCGCCATCTCACATAGTGAATTACGGGTTTGCATATAGACGAAAAGGTTCTGAATAACTCGATAGTGAAGAAAAAAAGCTGACTAAGCTAACTGCCCTGGATAGAACTCCATTCCGATCCCAATTTGTACGTGCCCAGTTAACTCCATCTCCAACACTACGCCCTCATCCGCACAGCTGATTCCCCGATAAGAACTCGACCGTACAAGTGACGATTTTCATGCTTTTCGTCCTGCAGCTTCGTTTTTCACTGAAAGGCGGGCCTTGAGGGCGGAGTCTGGAGGCGGAGTCACTGGAGAAAAGGAGGCGTCACTGAACCTATATTGCGCTATAGCGCCCCTCCCTTACAATTTTTGCCGCGAAACCGGTACAAGGTTGTTCGTCGCGGACCATGCTACCCTACACAGAACAGCACAGACTCTTGTAAATGGCTCTTCGCTTACAACTTCCGTCTCGCTATTACTTCGCACTCATCCCGAATATGCTGGTATTTATGCCTTTGAGACACTTCATTCGAAATTCGGACCCGTGGGTTAACGACGCAGCCGTGTCTGCAGGAACACCTCAGGTCACTGGAGACTCAATCTTGAATTTCCTCAGAAAATACACCAGCAAACTGAAGGATGCGAAAGATTATTAGGCTAAGTTTATACTTTGCGGCAGCGTAGCGTAGCGCTTCCAGCGTACGCCAGCGGCAGTGCTGGGAGAGGATGCATATCGATCTAGCTTCACCAGCGTCACCAGCGGCACGCTGGCGTACGCTAGCGGCACGCTAGCGTACGCCAGCGTTTCTCCAGCGTTTCACCAGCGTTTTGCTAGCGTTTGCAGCGGCAGGGGAGTAGAGACTATGGGAGAGCTGGAGGGTACAAAACACATCGATTGCGCGTCTCTCACTCACCCTCAGTCTCTACAATACACGTCGATTCCGCGTCTCTTACGGCCACATAGTCTCTACTCCCCTGCCGCTGCAAACGCTAGCAAAACGCTGGTGAAACGCTGGAGAAACGCTGTCAACGATATTGCATACCTCTCCGTCCAGCACTGGCTGTCTGTCGACGTACGCTGGAACGCCAACGCTACGCTTGCCGCAAGAGTATTAACGCTGCCTTACATCGCTAGGATTCCGTCTGTGAAAGGGCTATTCGACTGGTCTGCATTTAGGTCATTAAGGACAGTTTTGACGCTAGTATGGCCAGAGGCATTAAGCCGCACGCAAAACGATCGATTCCACAAAAACAGGGCGGTATTTATCTTGTGGACGATCTTCTCATTGTCAGTGCCAAGAGAGCAGTGTGCGACGTGCTAGCTGTTCCTGCAACCTTTATGGTGGACGATCTCTCTCCTATCAAACGATGCGAACCCGCTCAAAGGAGTTTTGAACTTTTCCATCCTGTAATCCTTCGCCTCCTTTCACACAAAAGCGAATGAAGAGCAGTGTTTGGAACCATATAGATGGTAGACGCAAATAAACCAAAAAGGTGGTGCCGCAAGTTCCACCTATGATTAACGGTGTGACGGATAGACAGTCGCCGGTCGCTTTCTTCGTGATGTGGTAAAAAAGTGTCGCTTAGTTGTTTGTTTTTGCCGCTTTCGCTATAGATATAGTTCCTGTGTTGATGGGAAGGGGAGAGGCTGAGGCAGGAATACCGACGGCGCGCGTGATGAGAGTACATTGCTTACGTCGGGCATCACCCTGAATAAGGTAGAATGCTCACTGTCGCAGTCAGAAATGCGACAATGGCCAACAGATAGACACACTTCGGGAGAGATGCTTCATCACTTCACTTGACAGCATTACTTTTTAGCAGCCCTATTTCGCCTTGCAGCGTTAGCTCTGAGACGAGCAGCCTATAAATTACAATCGCGTAATTCACAGTGGAATCAGCATGTCTCTGAGGAAATGTTCTACCTATTCTTGCAGTATGCTTTTCGGCTGCTTTCTATGTCCCAGTGCTTTACTCAGTCATTCGTTATTTTTGCCCTCTTCCTTGCCCTATCCTTAGGCGCAGTTTAGGACGGCGTGTGGGGGGGGGGGGGGGGCAATCGCTTTCTATCGATGTGTCGACCCACCTGATAGCCTTTTCTTGAGTTGACACGTTTCATCATGACGGCTGGACGAGCTTGTTCCAGCTTCGCAAGAGTTCACAAGTTTCACCGAAGTGAGACTTATAAACCGGAAGTAGTGAAAGTAATGAAAGTATGACTCCACCCCCCCGCCTCCTCCCCTTCGTCGCAAATGCTGCCCTACCGTTGTTAACCACTAATCGCGGTAAAGCGGAAAAGTTCACTGCCCTGCAACTACTGTGGTTAGGCGCTGGCCTTTATTGTCTTTTCCCAACGTCATCGCTGCGACGATAGTAAGCACGCGACGCGTGCGCTCGCCGGTGAGTTTCTCCGGGCAGTCCTCACCTTTTGTACATGTCTAAAGGCATCTACAGAGGAACTTCTAGTTACCAAGCTGTTGCTAGCAGGGTCCACGTGCTCTTTGTGAATTCATATACTGCAAGGAAAGATGTGTTTAACCCTAGCCTCATTTCACCAGCAGTGCAATAGTTCGTCGGACTACGGTATTCCAACCTTGTACAAGAAGTTCAGGAAAGCTATCGCATGTCACGGAGTATGTTTATACGCCATTTAGTCAGACTTTTTTTCACATTCAGCATGGGGACATGCTGAGACAGAATGCGAGAAAGGACGTGACATGGGGGCAAAGACAACTCCGTACTGTTTTTATAGCATAATACAGGCAGATGTTTTCTCGAAGGCAGAGCTTGGTCGTCATTCATGTGCGAATAATGTGCATACGCAAAAATCAATGAACGTTCCACGATGACCTGTGAAAATGTAAGGGACCGTTATGGGATGGTAGTGTGGTTCGCAGTGAACAAGTTGTTTCAGATTTGCGGCCGAAAGACACATGGTACGCTCGAACACATTGAGGGTGTATGAGACTAACAGCCCCCAGCTGTCGATGTGTCGTGGTTTCCCCGCCTGAAACTGCACGGGGGTCCGAGTACGGGACCGTGGGAAAGGCTTATTCCTTGCTACACCGCCCAAAATGCAACTTGCGCGCGGTGAATTTTGGGCGGTGTAGCAAGGAATAAGCCTTTCCCACGGTCCCGTACTAGGACCCCCGTGCAGTTTCGGGCGGGGAAACCACGACACATCGACAGCTGGGGGGCTGTTAGTCTATACAACTTAATGCTGTTGAAGCGTTACCATGGTCCCTTTGAAGGTTGTAGGAGCGTTCGCGTGCCGAATTGCTCTAGTTCCACCTCCCTTTTCTCCAGTGACTCCGACTAAGACCGCCGCCCTATCAAAGCCCCGCCTTTCAGCAAAAGCGATGCCAACCGGCAACATGCATGTGAGTTGTTACCAATTGT
The DNA here is from genome assembly GCA_036418165.1 of Cooperia oncophora. Classification (NCBI taxonomy): domain Eukaryota; kingdom Metazoa; phylum Nematoda; class Chromadorea; order Rhabditida; family Trichostrongylidae; genus Cooperia; species Cooperia oncophora. The sequence goes on from MU946903.1 coordinate 11,862, forward strand.
CCCTTCTGAGACCCACGGTTCATCAACAGCGAATCAGCAACTAGCATCTCCCCTACACGCGATCTTTTGACATTCGCTCGTGCAATAGTTAGAGGCTGAAGGGTATAATAAAGGGGTTTCCGACGTTCCGTCTGGCATTTTCCCCCTCACAGACGAGTCACTTGACATTTCCCCTTGCACCTTTCACCGTTAATACCAACTCTCCTTATCGCGGAGCGTTTTTGAGACCATTTTCGCAATCCAAAGTGTGCATAAAGGGAAGTATCGACTGTGATTGTTATCTACTGCTAAGTTACTGATATTCCTAATCTTACGGCGATCATCCCGTAGGGCCTGCTACTCTTGAGCCCTCTCAGATTGTTCAGAGTAGTTCGGAAGTTTACTCAACATATTCACAAAAGAGGAAATTAAAAAAAAGATGGTGAGGAAGAAAACGGAAGAAGGGAGGGTAGAAAAAGTCCATAAGAGAGGCGCAAAGCAAGCTTTTCAAAATCTGTGTTGTAATGTAGTCTTGGCTTCATGTTTTTATTGTAAGTGATCTTTAGCCAATACGTATTTTTGCGTTACTAGTATGTAACGACTCAGGCATGAGCCATTCAGACACGTCATCGGCTATCTCACAGAGAGCAGCATAGACGAACACACATGACGTCGCTCTAGCCTTCGCTCGGGAGGGGAGGCCCCTCCCGCAGCATATTGCAACTGCTAATTTCGACATATTAATCCTCTTAATAAATAACATTCGTCTGAATACGGATCAGCTTTACGTCAGTATTTCTGCAAACGAGAGGCGTGTGTTGTGGGCGTGGATTGGCCCGCGGTCAGGGCAGCCTTTTCCACCAGCTGTTTGGGCTCAGGACGACATGAAAGGGTGAAAGAGTGGCTCTGTCTACGCCCTATCCCACGCCCCCTCACACGCTCCTTTCCTTTACAGTGATAATCTTATCTACAAGGTGAGCCTGAGTCTATCGGCATCGATTGCTGAACGGCCGATCGAATAAGCAGCACATATCATAGCCTCAAGGATGCGTTTTCAATCCGATACATCCAAGCTTATCTTCGCTTCCATTCACATCATTTTTACTACCCCCAGCGTCGCGCACGGTATTCCCTGCAGTAGCGTCACTCCCGCCCGAAAACGGGATTCTGCTGGTGCAGCTTCGCTGCGGACCAGTAGTCCTACATGGCGAGTAAGAAGTCAGAAGTCATCTAGAAGTCATCAAAATGTGTCCATGGCTTTACGATCTGACCAGTACCGAAGATTACGAAAGTTCGCAAGATTCTATGGTTTTTTGGCATAGTGCCAACTATCGAAGTTCATGGTAGCAATGACGTCAATAATGACGACAATAACAAAACCTCACCGGGCAGTACGTGTGTAAGGAACAATTTGTCGCACTGACAGTACTGTTGGAACTTGCTTGAGTTGTGTGTCATGACACGTTGAGGACGAGTTAACCAAAACGGGTCACTGCCACCACGAACCGCGGATAGCAGCACCCTGACTAAGTTTGTGTGCACGTAAATAACCCACATGCTAGTGATGTCCCTTGTTTCTGCTCTTTGAGTAAGTCTTTTTGGAAATATTGCTGACCTGCAATGTTCCCATTAACTCGGAAGAACTCTTACCTACCTTAATCCAGGTAAACAAGAACTCTGTAACGCTTACGAGTGTAGGATCCACATGGGTTAGCCATTCCTAGCGGCGAACTGAGTAAGAATGAACTCTACTGAAGATGTTGTGGTGATTACAGTTATCAGAACTACACACGTATGTGATTCATTTGAACGGTCATTCAGCTGAGCTAACCTGAAGGAATGAGATGATCTAACCGGAATGATTGAAGTCTAGTATACTCTTATCCCTGAGACGGGGTAGGCGTGGCATTCGAACATGGCACAGAACTGGTTACTCGTGGGATATTTCAACTTGAGACAACCGCCATCTTGTTCTTTGTTGGACAGAGACGTGACCATATTCGGGTCAACATGAAAAATCTTTCCAGAAAGCATAAGCACACGACGTTTACATAAGAGGCAGCCACGCCTACCTCATCTCAGGATTTCGAGTATAAATGCGTTATAATAATAATCGCCTTTCAGATCTTAATGCATAAGGCGGCGGGAATACCCGCCGCACACTACTTATTCCTGCAGGCGGAGTTCGGGCATTCGAACATAGAAATGAGTTGACTCGGGATATTTTTAGTTGTGACAACTGCTCTGTCTGTCGACGAGGGAGAAGGGCAAGAGAATCGTAATTTGGCCGTTCCCGCGCGCGCGCGATGAGCGCGACGTTCTGAGTACGGTTGACCTGTTCGGCTGGAGCAGCCAGACTTCATGTAGACCCCGTCATTGTAGACATTCGTGACTATTTTCGGTTCTAATTTGCCTGTTGTCGCCATTTACTACCTGGACCCATCTCACTTGTGGACGCGACATCGCACGCGACGCCCACCAGCGCGGTGAATCACGATTCTCTCGTCACATACCCGTGTTGGACAGAGACGACCAATGGAAAATATCTCTGAACGTTCAGGCACCGCGCACGATTCAAAACAAAGTCCGATCACGCAAGCCACATCTCCGGGATTTTGAGATGGGTGCACTTTCACTTCGCACGCCGTGAATGCTTCCTTCACGCATTATTCTTGGGTGTATTTGCTTGTTATTATCTATGTGAATAATCTCTATATAATAAGAGTGTTCAGAAATCACTTTGAAAAATTCAAATTTCTAAACAGAAGCTGTTGCTAGTATAAGCGAATTTTCCGCGTCCGCACTTCGCGAGTTTCTGCAAGCTAGGAAATAAGCTGGCGTATACCGAAGAGGTACAGCCATCGTTGTGTGAAACACATAGACGGCGGTCGTGCTTTCGGCTGGAGAGGAGTATGGGTCGTATATTGCGCTGCTGAAAGAGGGGGGGGAGACAATATGTGCCTTCAACGAGATTCGCCACACTGCGGAATGGAAAGTAATTTTCCCGGCTTGCTTAACTTTTCGCATGATAATTTTCCTGCCTTCATTTTCCCTGTTTCATGTAATATTTACCCCCCCCCCCTTCCCCCTCCCGTTCGACGGAAAACCGTCTGGGCGAAACTGCGAAATTTTGGGGAAATTGCGGTTAGATGCATTCGGGTGAAAACTGGAAAATGTGAGAAATTGGTGTAGATGCTGGGGGAAGGGGAGGGAGGGGGTCGTATTGGCACTACCATTTCCACACACCACGATGCTGCACCATGACATCGCATAATAGAGAATTACTATGACGAGTTACTGGGACACTCTGGAGGTTGGATTCTGTGATCTGTTAGCCTTGCCGTCCCTCCAAGAAGACTGTTGTGGCGGAGTGCTATTTTTGCACGGAGACTGATTCGCCCACTACTTTCCTTGAGCTTCGGGAAGAATCCTTTTCATGTTTAGGGCCGTTTCAGTCTACCAGGAGAAATTTTTATCTGTCTCTCCCCTAGGGGTCCTGCACTCAGAAACAGGTCATCTACTGAATTATGAGGGCGTTCGAAACTCCATTTTAGGTGCGGTAAAAAACTCAAGAACTTCTCCTCAAAAGACCTTTCTGCAAATTTGGAGAGCACGTTCGAGATCAGCTTCTGGAATCGCATTCTCTTGTACAGCTCATATAGAAGGATAAATATAAGCGTTCCAGCGGCGGTCTTCTAAATGCGTTACTATTCCGCTTGGGGCGGAATTCTTTGGTCCCGCCCCAAGCGGAATAGTAACGCCCGCCCTAGAACAGGGCTTCAAAAGCTGTCCTAGCGGTGGCTTCTGTGGCGTACGTGCCACGAAGTTTCGTGCTGAGTGGATGTGATACTAGTGTTCGCGGAGGGGGGAGGGACAACCGTTGAGAACGAATTCCTAGACAAGTCGAAGGCCTAAGTCAAACTTCAAAAACGCTCCTCAAATGCTTCTCTGCTCTCTCACCTGCGCAGCAGTGTCTCACTTCTTCAACTGCTTGCCCATTCCTGATGTCTTATTTAAGGTGTTTTTGACGGCTCTGTAGGATTTTTTTCCACTGGGAAGTCAACCAGCTTCTAGGAAATCATACTTTGACCCCTAATCCGATGGAATGTGTCAACTGTGCCATCTTTGCTTAAAGGCAGTTGGCACGACAAATCCCTAAGACGAGTAGGATTAATACGCCTGGCAGGACGGGATTCCGCGACCCTGAGCAGGCGCGTAGCGTCCTTCCCAAGAAGGTACCCTTATAAGGCCCTGTCAAGCTACAACATACCTACCCGAACCCCCACCGCGCCCGCCCGCCTACAAATGGCCACTCCTCATGCTCGTACTGCTTCATTTGTGAAGTAAATATGAAGCGAAGGGATTGGTATGAAGCGGCTGCGGTGCTGCATGGATATATGAGTACATACGTGCAGCCGTATCTACCATAGTGGTTATTGGCAAGATGCCTACGGGAAACTCGTCCGAAATTGCTGAGTCATTGAGAACGAAGGCTTTTCTTCGCAGGTTTTTGACCCTTTCACTTCGTTCCTTCGCCATTCTCCCCACTATGTAGGGCCCTGCTAGCACGGGAATAGTGCCACATTATCGTGCCAACTGCCTTTAAAGTTGTGCTGTTGCGCTGGTGTTCTACAAAATTTCACGGGAAGGCATGAAAAATGGAAATGGGTGACTCATTTGGTGCTCTCAACAATTTTTCGTGATGTTTTGATGAACGATCGACGATGAGCCGTCGTTGATGACTCGTCGTCTGTCACATGCACTCAGCAATCGTTCACATATGATCGCTGCTTTCGATCAATTCAATTGAGCCACCTGACCGTTCCCGGGACCACAATCCACAATGTGCCACGGTCGCAATCCGTTCGCATAACCCCTCATTTCTTCTTGTTTTTTGTAGTGTTCCCTCAATTCATACTCTCATAAGGGCTTCTTTGTACCACTTAACCCTTAGAATTTCCTTTTCATTTTCCGCTTCTCCTACATGATCGGAGCGTTTCTTTACAGAGACCAGCGCTGTTCGTTTTGAGAGGGGGCATTTTGCGTTTCGCTAGTCCCCTTTGCCAGTTCATCTGAAGCAACAGGTCTTTCTTTGGTGAAACCTGTGAACTCTTGTAAAATTGTGAAAGGGTACAAGTGAGTCGCTGTGAAAACAGAAACTTACAGTTCTTCACAAGGTGACCGGTACAGCACCATTTGCTACCCCCCCCCTCCACCTCCGCCCCCATCAAGCCTAACTGCTCCGAGGTCATCCACCGTCACAATTGCACGTTTCTTCTTTCTGTCACTTTTCATCATTTCATAATCCTTTCACGTTTCCTCACATCTTCTCTTTCAGCACTTCACCTTTTTTGTGGAACTGAATCTTTGCACATCTTGAATATTCCCGACATTTCTAACGCCCCTGTCTTTTTGCCGATACAAACCTGATCCCTTTGTATTTCTTACTATTGAATGCAGCGAAAATCAATTGCAGCGAATGCACAGGCGGCCGGTTTTCAACAAAACTCAGTCATCATGGATCCCTTATTTACTTTATGCCTGTGACCAGTATTTCAAAACACTCTTGCGCTTCCTTTTCTTACTTGTGATTTCTACTAATCAATCTGTCAACTAATTTTTCAGTTTACTATACTTTCTCAGTGATGATGATCATTGTTTATAATGGGCTGTATCAGACTATCCATGCGAATCCCACAGAGGCAGTCTGAACTTTCCAGCGCTCTATGTTCGATTAAAGGCGTTGGCACGATAACTTGGTACTTGGCCTCAAATCATAGCAGGGCCCTGTACAATGGGAAAATGGCGAAAACGAACTGAAACAAAAACCTGCGAAGAAAAGCCTTCGTTCCAATGACTCGAAAAGCAATTTTGGACGAGTTTCCCGTAGGCATCTTGCCAATAACCGCTACGGTAGGTACGGCTGCACGTGTGTACTCATATATCCATGCAGCACCGCAGCCGCTTCATACCAATCCCTTCGCTTCATATTTTACTTAGCAAATGAAGCAATACGAGCATCAGGTACGGTCGTCCATTTGTGGGCGGGCGGGCGCGGTGGGCGTTCGGGTATGTTGTAGCTTGATAGGGCCTTATAAGGGTACCTTCCTTGGAAAAGGCGCTACGCAGCGCCTGCTCAGGGTCGCGGAATTCCGTCCTGCCAGGCGTATTAATCTACTCGTCTCCGTTATCTTGTGAACTGCCTTTAAGTGGTGCCAGAGCTCTATAAAAGGACATTAGAAACGGCGTCTCAGGAAATATTT
>MU946917.1:4579-15465 GCA_036418165.1 Cooperia oncophora
TCTCTCTGTGCCTGTTTCTGTATGGTCAACTAGCTTCGGAATCCTCTGCATCTCTTTCGCGATGTCGCGACCTGGGAATTACGCTCCACACCAAAGAAGCACCTCGACCGCATCCTGTAGACCAGCCATGCGCCTCAGCATTCCTCGGTGCAGAATCACAACGTTTTTGCTGCAGCGTGTTGAGGAGGCTGGGTTTGGCGCGAAGCCACTCGTTCTCCATCAACAGTTGAAGCAGGCAGGTTGCAACAACTGGTAGAAAACGGGATGGCGCTGCCCCGAACTTGCACGCAAATGACTATGTTTAGATTTCTTGAGAGGATGCATATACTGGATCGAAAACCAACCATAAGTGATAGTTTCAAGTAATCACGTAGACGAGAATAGCTACGAAGCCTCACTGAAGCTTGGAAGAAACGCTTTTCAAAAAACAGTTTGATAGGATGTTTCCATCCACTTTATGCTGTGAATACGAAGAGCAGCGATGTTGTATGTTCACTGAAAGAATGGGCAGTGGAATGAATGCATTGTTCTATATTCAAAATTAACAGCATTCCAGAAAATTCGAGATATGCTGAATCAGCTCAAGACAGCGTATGAGAAAAAGAAGGAGATGAAGGCAGCTGAGAAGGAAAAGGAAAAAGAGGTAACAAGTGACACATAGTTAACATCCATGGAAGTTTTTCTAATAATCATAAATTTCAGCAGTTTCGACAAGCTTGGCAGAAAGTTCTTGACAAATATAAAGACATTCAGTGGAGACTCAATGACTCCAGTAATGCTTCCAAAGAGCGTCGAAGAGAAGTAAGCGTTACAAAAAGCAGTTTTGCGAGCGAACAATGTTCTTAACAATTTTTTACTTTAAGAAGCTCGAGAGCATGAGAGCCACTCTGAACGAAATGAAAGCAATTATCACTCAACAAAAGGAAGAACGCGATCAGAAACGACAAGAGCGCCGTGATGAATATGAAAATCGGGTTAATCAGATCAAAAACGACCTCAAGGTAAGTAGAGATACATGCACTAGTATAGCGCAGATGGGAAGGACGTGTCCACGCCGGTGGCTATGAGCGCGATTGCGTCCATCTGTAGACTGTTGCCGGCAAAACACGTCTTACTTGAGGAATCACCCGCGTGGGTCGTGTTTGCTCGCAAGAATGAAAGCATGGTCAGCTCGGGAAAAACCTTTCTGAATGCCGATCCTTCCCGTTTTATTAGGGCTAGCCGGAGTGCACCGCAAAACTAACAACTGTTCTGGTGATTGGCTCGAGGTGTCTAGCCTCCCACCTCCCGCCCCCACCCTCGCTCTACAGCAAATTATTGAGTAAATCTGGTAACATAGCTGGTAGGTCATAAAGAGGGATCGTATCATACCAGATTAGAGAATCGTGTTTTAATTCCTCCCCATATGATATAGGTGTCACAAAGGAGAGAGCTGCCGAACAACTTCCGTGCGCTCTCTTACTTAAACGCTGCTGTAAGTCTGATTGGAGCGAGAGTTGTCTAGGTCCCACTCGCTCACATTTGATTCATGAGCTTCTGTCCCCCATCATCATGATATACAGGGGGGGGTGGGCAAAAAAAAACACTTCGACCGAGACACATATCAGCAAGTTTTCGCAGCCCAGACAGAGGACGTGGATACGAGTACCAGGGCGGAAGATACCTATGATTATCCTCTATGCACAGGAGCAGGTCTTCGTCCATCACCGCCTCATCGTAAACCAAATATGAAGTCATCTTTAGTTGGCAGCCTAACTGGAGAGGACCTTTGGAATTCATGTTACCTATAAACAGCTGCGAAACTTCTAGTAGTCACCCATGGGTGACCAGTACTGGAGACCTGGAGACCAGTACTCTCGATCTGGGAGACCTCCAACATCGAGCAGCTCCGGCAACGTCGCTACGGAATAGGACATCATTTTCACCGCCAAGGCGCGGGTTGATGGTATGGACCGGGCGTACCCGAAATGAAAGACCGATCTTTTCTTCGAGGACCCCGGACTGGAGGTTACATCGAGCAACTCGAGAAGAATATCCTCCCCACATGTCGTCGCCCGTACCTTCTTGGAAACTTTGTACTGCTACAGGATTGGGTGACACCACATGGAATCGAAGGGCGTTGGAAAAACTCTCGCCTACTTGGAATGGAAGGGCGCTTGAGTACCTGAAGAAGATGGAATATCTAAGCAGGTCACCTGAACTAAACCCCTCAATTACCTGGTTTGGGCGGAGTTCAATAGGGTGGTCTACAGTGGCGGAGAAATCAACGATCTCGCTGAACTCAGGCACCCGAATCAGGTTGCGTGACAGAATCTCTCGATGGCTTTCGTCCAGAAGGCTGTGGCGGAGTTTTGTGATCGTGCGCCAATGCACTTGTTGGCATTCTGCTGGTGGAAATGTCCAAACAGAACTCAAAAAAGTGTAAATTATATTGCTTCGAAAGTCGAGGAGGATAAGTGTATTTTTTGCCACCACCCTGTAGATAATATGTGAATAGTTTTGGAAGTGCTAGTGAGAGCAAGGAATAATTGCACCTGAAGATTGTGCCGCATGACCTAAAATCAGAACTCGAGGTTCAATGCATACAGTATGATGGGAACCAGAGAACGTTGCTGATAAAGACTTTCATAATCCCAGGGAAGCCTCGCATGAAATCAGCAGTATCGCATAGACAGGGTCAAGGAGAGATGTGGAGGTAATGTAGTGACAGGGCGCTCTGCTTAGTGCGGACACTCTCTCCATATCCCGGAGATGGGGAGGGCGTGGCCACGTGCTCCAATTGAACAAGGTAGAGCATGTGCTTCAATTAAGACATTCGCATTTGAAACACTGCAGTTCAATCTTGTGCTGAACAAAGCTTGATTACAGTTGTCCCAGATATTCCTCTACGTTTAAATGAAACAGACAACGCCCTCCCCTCGCAGGAATATGGAGTGTATCTCAGGGAAAACTCAGGCTGATTCCCGTCCAGGCCTCAAAACATTACAGAATCGTTGAATACTTTATTAAATACCGAAACACCCCTTGATGGTGGAAGCAGTGTTTGTACCACAGCTATATTCGAAGATTATGGAATGAGCCGAATTCAACTTCAAGCAGTATTAGTCACGTAGTTCTGAATGGAACTTTGAAGCGTGGCCCATTCCCGAAGCTGGAACCTATCAAGAGCCTCATCCCCTTGTTTCTTCATGCACGACGATTTCAGAGAATATTTTTGCAGGCCAAAAAGAACGATCTTGATGCTTTAGAAGAGGAATTAAAGCAAAAGTATGCACAGTACATGGAAAAACAGAACGACCTGAAGGGTACGGTGCAGGTGAATCTAATGGGAATGTTTTACCCACGACCTATTATCGTTACTGTTGTTAGTACCAATTTTATTGCTGCCTAGTACCCATTTTCTAGACCGTTTACCCTTGAATTCTATGGATTTATAACAAACTATTTCTAGAGCGCCTTGAAAGAGAGTGTGAAAGCTTCTGTGGTTATGGAAATCGGAGACAATCTGCAAGACACTCTAGACAAGGTACTTCCCAGTAGCTTTCAACAACTTTGCGGGTAGCGTTGGTGTGACTTTACGACATTTTCAGGCCGCGGTGAAAGAAGCTTTGTCGGAGGTTAAAGGTGAGAAACGAAACAACGTGACGGCCGTACCGAAGGCTACAGTCTTAGACGAGTAAGAAACACATACCATACTTTTTAGATATCTCCTACAAAACCGTCAAATTAATTAATTAGCAAAATTACAGTGAACAATTATTGCCATCGTTTTTGTTTTTTTTCCTGACCAAAGTGTTCAGAACAATTCAAAAAATTTGTTAAGTTTCTATTAATTTGATGAGTACCCTATCCGAACACCCTGCCGTGGTTGGTATTAAAGGCAGTATGGGAGCAGTTCGGCGACGGAAGGGCATTTTGTACTTTTGCTACTTCCCATCGACGTGTCAACCCACCTAGACAACCCCTTCTCAAGTTGAAGGGTTTTACCATGATGGCTTGACGAGCTCGCTCCAGCTTCACAAGAGTTCATAGGTTTCACCGGAGTGAGACTTGTAAACCGGAACTAGTGATACAACGAAAGGGCAAAACTTCCCCCCTCTCCCAGACTGCGACGCGCGGTGTGTGCTAGCATAATTTGCCCTTGGTCTCCCCCCCCCCTACGCTAAGCTTTGAACTCAAAGACTCCGTTCAGGGTGGGTAGGACCAGAAAACAACAGTATCGGCGCTCTCCTTTTCTTCCTACCTTCTTTACCATCCTGGAAGGCGGGAAAAATGCGTTAATGGCACCGCTCTTGTTTTCTCCCACGAGGCTATTCCGAACGATAGCTTCATTGGGGCTCTCTGCCTTGAAGGAGAATTGAACGATCCTCCTTCCGAATAACGACGGACGTGTGGTGACGGCCATCCCTTCTCTGTCTGATATGAAATGCGCCTTATAACTCGGCCTTACTACTCCCGGGGTCCTAATGAGATTGGGAGCATCCTCCGTGGTGTTGCATTCTGCATTCCATCAAATACCAATGTCCTTGAGAAATTTTGCTACTGCAAAGGTTGTACACTTGACAAGCTTCTGCTGTACCAGAAAGGCGCAGCGTATTTCACCAGACGATCTGTCTTCCGAGGGGAGGGGGTTGGGGGGGGGCGAGAGAGAGCGTCTTGCAAGTTCCCATCAACTTGAAGACCTGGAAGCTCCTTCGAAACTATACAGGGGGAGCCAAAAAAAAAGTCGTTCTCCTTCATTGAATTTCGAGGCGCTATAAGTTACACTTTATTAAATTCTGATCGGACATTTTACCACCATATTAAAGAGCATATTAAATACTATCATGACACTCCGCCACAGCGCCATCGAGAGATTCTGGCACGCGACCGCGATGTGGTGCCTGAGATCAGCGAGATAGTCGATTTCTCCGCCACCGTAGACCACCCTATTGAACTCCGCCCGAACCGGGTAATTGAGGGATTCAGGTCAGGTGACCTACTTGGATATTCCATCTTCTTTAGGTACTCAGCCCCCTTCCATTCCAAGTAGGGCGAGAAGGTTTCTCCAAATGCCCTGGGTTCGATTACCATGTGGTGGCACCCAATCCTGTAGCAGTACAAAGTTTCCAAGTTTCCAAGAAGGTACGGGCGACGACATGTGAGGAGGATATTCTTCACGAGTTGCTCGATGTAACCGCCAGCGCTCACCTTCAGTCCGGGGTCCACGAAGAAAATATTGGTCTTTCCAGGTACGTCCGGTCCATACCATCAACCCGCGCCTTGGCGACTGTGGTGAAGATGATGTCCTAGACCGTGGCGACGTTGTCGGAGCTGCTCGAGACATGAATTCCAAAGGTCTTCTCCAGTCAGACTGCTACTGGAGATGACTTCATATTTTGGTGTACATGAAGGTGATGGGCGAGAGCCAGCTCCTGCTTATCGAGGAACATCTTGGGTATCTTCCGCCCTGGTACTCGTATCCACGTCCTCTGTCTGGGCAGCGAAAACTTTGCTGATATGTGACTCGGTCGAAGTGACTTTTTTGCCCCCCTGTATAATGGCCTTCTACGAAGCTTGTAAATAGAAGGCGTTTCTGAACTTTTGTGACTCCCACACTGTTTTGTGAATGTACAAGAGTTGGCAATATTACTGAAGCAGCGACTTGTTCTCCCCACTCCCTCCCTTCCCCCATTCATAAAACGGATGGCTCCTCCGCAGGTGCTCACTAGAAATCGCTTTTAACCGTTTCTGTTCGGTTTTCTTATGCACGTGAAGAGTTGTGAATGACTGCTTATTGTTTCAGTATAACAGGAGTATCTGCTTGGCAAACGGTAACGTGGATGCTGCTAGCGCTCAGCATTCTGTGGTTGCAATGATTGTTTACCAGGTGAGCTCATTTACCTATTTCACGTTAATGGATAGGATTTCATTTCTTCTGCTGTCATGGGTGGATCAAAAGAACTCGATGAGTCAACAGAACTGCCAGCTTAACATTGCTCTTCCCACTTCTGAGTCAGTTAGGAGGCAAGTGGGACGATGGGGACCGATGCCTGGGGGGGGCGAAATTGCTGCCAATGTCATTACTGGCGGCAACGCACCCCCGCCCCCCTAGCCATCGTGCCCACTGCCTTTGAAGGCAGTGTCATCTGTCGAACCTCACTGCAGTACCACAGCACTCTGAGACGCGGCAAGAGTGGCTGCATCATTTCGTATAGGCGTGAAATGAGTTATTTGTGAATGTTTCCATTTGAGAAGCTGTCGCATTCAGGTTCTTATGTTGGAATAAGAAGAACGGCAACAATATCCTAAACATGATAATAATCCCCCCCCCGCAAAGAGCTACCCGCCGCCGAGGCTCAAGTAAGGGCGGTTCGTTGGACACGTCTACCGCGGGACGCTTCGGGACCGTTTGAGAAAACATAGGCAACATTTGACGCGCCTGAGTTGAGTCGTGATGGCCTACCGAGAGGGTTGAAATGTGCATTTGCTGCGCTCTACCGGCTCATTTCTCGAATACCTAGCCATTTTCTGACGAAGATCGGTTCACTGGTCAAGTCAGACACTCCTGAACAAAATTATGAGTATTTGCTTGGCAATTATGATATTTGCTTTCTTTGCACATGCATGGTAATCGCACACCAAGCGATTCCCACTGAGGCCAGGTTGTGATGTCATGTCTATGACTGCCAAACTGAGAGATTCCTTCCTAGAAATCTACTGCAAAGAAAAAAAACTATCATAAATCTGACCTTGGATTTTGAAACGTGGTACTGATTGGTAAGCAACTCGTGTTTTTATTTCATTTCCTCCAGCTCATTCATCACAGCATCACAAGCAAAAGGTATGAACGAGGCTCCTATCCGACCTTTCGTACTCAGCGATATTGTGAAGCGGTCTCACCCGTGCCTTACACGATGACGCGCGTCATAGAGCGCGTAGCGCGTAGGCGCGTGTTATTGTGAACTCTTACCGCTGCCTCATGCACGATTCACAAAGTTACACTGTTGATGCACTTAGCGGTATGACCTTTTAGGGGGAACTTCCGTGGAGGAATTGAAAATAATAGCTCTTACCGCTATTTCCTCTCAACTTACAAGAAAGGCACTGAGGTGAACTGTTCAGAAAATAAAAGTGGCATTAATGAGTGCTGTCAACACCTGCAATGCCCAGTACGAATTAGAGGTACATGACGTGAGCAGTTCACTTCAATCTGGTACCAATTCCAAAATTTATGTTTGAGATGAATGGTAGTAGCAGGTAAAAGATACTAGGAGTAGCAGGTATCCCTTTTATAAGGTCCGACGAAGCATTTGACGGAAGCCAAATAGAGGTTATCCGAGAGAGTGAACAAGCTTTAAACATCATCAAGCAGAGCACAAGGAGCTTGGCAAAGACCCAATTAGATCTACAGCGTTTTTATTTAGGTGGCTCAACGCAGCAAGTATCACAACCTGGACCATCCACATGAGCGCACTCCAATCGCACGACCAGTTTCATCTCCAGGGTACGTTGCAATATTTGAGCAATGAGGCTTTTAAACTTACTTCACAAAATATCTCCTCACTAGGCTAGAACTAAAGTAGCAAAATAAGAAGTGACTGCACTTGATTCCACTAGCCTTACTAGGCAGGTTCTGGCCCTACCCACAAAGAATCCTGTATCTTGCTTCTATTAGTTGCATTTTACCAGGTAAGTCCGCCAATTTACCATGGAACTTTGAATGGAGACCTGGGTAGATCGATAGAGTCTATAAGGTTATTTACAAATATAGATAGCAAAACTGCAACCTGCATTTCACAAGCAACTTATGAGCAGGTAAAGTTTGTAATGGTGCAGTGGAGGCTTGGTGGTGAGCTGTGAAGCATAAGCGAGGAATCGCATACGTCGAATCGAGTCGTGGTGGTTCAGTGGTAAGGTTCGACGTTCGACGACTCGATTCGACGTATCGCTTATGCTTCACAGCTCACCGCCAAGCCTCCATCCTGCTGCACCATTACAAACTTTCTTATAAGTTGCTTGTGAAATGCAGGTTGCAGTTTTGCTATCTATATTTGTAAATAACCTTATAGACTCTATCGATCTACCCAGGTCTCCATTCAAAGTTCCATGGTAAGTTGGCGGACTTCCCTGGTTAGTCTCAGTATACGGGGGGGGGGCAAAAAAAAGTCATTCCGGCCGAGTCACATATGAGCGAAGTTTTCGCAGCCCAGACAGAGGAAGTGGATATGAGTACCAGGGCGGAAGATACCCAAGATCTTCCTCTATAAGCAGGAGCCGGCTGCCGCCATTCACCTTCATGTACACCAAAATATGAAGTCATCTCCAGTCGCGGCCTGAGTGGAGAACGCCTTTGGAATTCACGTGGCCTCCAAACAGCTGCGGAACTTCTTGAATGGAATCACCCATGGATAGCTACCTGGAGACCAGTACTCTTGATCTGCAAGACCTCAAACATCGAGCAGCTCCGGCAACGTCGCTACGGTCCAGGACATCATCTTCACCCCATTCACCAAGGCGCGGGTTGATGGTGTGGACCGGCCGTACCTGGAATGGATGAACCGATATTTTCTTCGTGGGCCCCAGACTGAGGGTATGCGCTGGTGGCTACATCTCGAGCACTTCAGAGGAGAACTATCCCATCTTCCTTCGTTGCCCGTACTTCTTTGGAATGCTTGTACTGCTACACGATTGGGTGAACAACCATGACTGAGAATCGAAGGGCTTCGGAAAAACTTTCGCCTACTTGGAATGGAAGAACGTTGAGTACCTGGAAAAGATGGAGTATTTAAGCGGGGGTCCTGAACTAAACCCCCTCAATTACTCGGTTCGGGCGGAGCTCAACAGGGTGGTCTACAGTGGCGGAGAAATCAACGATCTCGCTCAACTCCGGTACCCACTCACTTTCGCGCGGCCGAATCTCTCGATGGCGCTCCTCCAGAAGGCTGTGGCGGAGTATCATTATAGTATTTAATGTGCTCTTTAATATGGTAGTAAAAATGTCCGATAAAAATTTAATAAAGTGTAACTTATAGCGCCTTGAAAGTCATGGAGGCAAAATTTTTTTTGGCCCCCCCCCCTGTAGTGCACAGAGCTCAGACACTTTTCGCGGTTGCTTACTAGATCCTCTAGGAACTTCAAATCAAAACGATTGATAGCACTTCCATTCTAACCAGTCAAAACAAAAACCCTTCTCATGAAGTTCTATTTAGAGTTCCTTCTTCCTGTTCACAGTTCCTTCGCACATCAGGGCAGATGAGACTATTATCTTCATGAGTTATAGTCTTGTTCGGGTGTGTGGAGCCGCGTTTAGTGCGTCGCCAACCTTTTTTCAACCAGTTGTTGTTGCCTACTTGCCTCAACAATTGGTGTAGAACAAGGTGGTACTGTACCTCCTACCCTAGCCCCCTGGCACTGGGAAGTAAGCCTCAGGCTCGAGGCAGGGCACTTGCTAGCGGGTAATGTTCCCGTGAATCGAGTATTATCAGAAGGGCACCGGCCAACGTCGTGTGCTTTGTTCCGTACAACCTCAGTAGATCGTTCCTGGACTGATATAATTACAGGTCTGAAATATGTAGGATATGCTATTCATGTGAAAGGCTACACGATAAATATGAATTTTTGACCACTGAAAAATTCAATAAACGTTCCAAGTGAGGGGGTTTATTGCAAATACTTATTCGATGTGAAATGCAATAACAATATGCTACTTCTCTGCATAGAACCAGCCCGAGTGTCCACGATGTTTTCTAGTTCAGGTATGTGGATGAAATGAAGCCAGCCACACCGATGGCTGCAGGTCCAGTGGTTCCAGCTGGAGCTGCAGGTCCAGTGGTTCCAGCTGGAGACGTTCAGCAGTTCTGAAACGAACGGTAGAGCTTCGAAACGAAACATCTGCTCAGTTGTATATACTCATTTTATGTCGAAATTTCATAATCATGTTATTCTATTTCAATAAAAGCTTAGCTATAAGTAAGTCGAACGTCGATCTGTTGAGTATTTATTTATTTATTTATTTATTTACTTAGTATGCCCAATTAGGAGCCATTTCTTCGACAATGTTCTCTGTGGCTTTCCAAAATCAAAAACCAACTTTTTTTCGAAAACTGACAAATCACTGATTGACGGACTCACGTAGTCTGTAGAAAATGGGAAACCGGGTATTAACGGTTTTCATTCCAAGAGTTGCTTTTTGGAAATAAAAGGTTTGAGGTATTAGGTTGTCCGGAAAGTTCTCAGCGTTTTGTGCACCTATTTTTGTACATTCACTGCTGATTAAAAACTCATTCTGCCTTGCTTCTCAGTAGCACAGCACAATAATTATCAGTTAGAGGCATAAGATTCTGCACGAGAAATTCTTTCGGAGAACTGGATTTTTGGTCACTTCAAGAAATGCGACTTAGCAGTGCGCTCGCGAGCGTTTTCAGTTTATATTAGGTTGGCTAATAAGTAATGGCCGTTTTTTTCAATTGAAAAATTTGTTCGAAAAGTGAAACGTTTTGCAAGCAAGTTATTAGGTTGTCCGGAAAGTTCTCAGCGTTTTGTGCACCTATTTTTTGTACATTCACTGCTGATTAAAAACTCATTCTGCCTTGCTTCTCAGTAGCACATCCTGTAGAGAATTTCTTGCGCTATCTGATGGTATAATTGCCGTTTCACCATTGCTTGATAAACCCCCTTTTTTCAAGATTTT
The DNA here is from genome assembly GCA_036418165.1 of Cooperia oncophora. Classification (NCBI taxonomy): domain Eukaryota; kingdom Metazoa; phylum Nematoda; class Chromadorea; order Rhabditida; family Trichostrongylidae; genus Cooperia; species Cooperia oncophora. The sequence continues at coordinate 15,252 of MU946917.1, forward strand.
TTCAAGCATGTGAAAAGAGCACTTCGGACGATTTTTTTCTTCGACTATAAATTGGGGCAATCCGCAATCGAAACAGCTCAACAAATTAACCAGGTGTGGGGGCCCAATAGTGCTAGAGAAAGCACTGTGCGGCAATGGCTCAACAAATTTCGTTCTGGAGATTTCAGCCTTGAAGATGAACCTCATAGCGGTCGACCTAAAGCAATATCTGACG
>MU946922.1:0-28040 GCA_036418165.1 Cooperia oncophora
ATTTATGCATTCTGTCTATAGAAACTTCAAACCAATTCGAATCTTCCTGATGGCAGAATATCACATTATCCAATATCGCAGCAGGAACACCGAGAAGGTTGACAATCTAAGATGATACTGTTTATGAAATGATCTACATAATGATTTCCAAAGAGAACTCGAACCGGCCTCTTTCTGAAAGTCAGCTACTTTGGACGAGAGACTGTGTAACTTGCCCATCTTTCAATGTAATTTGTATGTTAAACTCATCAGATTTGCACTGAAGTTTTCCTTGCTGAAAGAAATAGCCCTGAGAGAGCGTTCTAGACAAACAACAAAAACTATAATAATATAGATGGTTCCCTGAGCTTCATTGTATTGAGACTTGTTCTTATGTATAGGGAGTGAGAAGCTCTTCTTTCTTCCAAAATTTATTGACAACGTTTCGGGCCTAAGCCCTTCTTCAGGTCACTGAATTACATAAACAAAGATCTTACACACGCACAATAATACGGCAGCAACAGTCATCATAGAAAGAGCAGCAACCTACAGCGAGTTGTCCGGAAGGGAGAGGTAGGGGTTGCCTAGACTTCTTGTGCGGATATAGGCAAAAGTGGGAAAGTGGCAGGGTTCTGGGTATACAGGGGGCCAATAAAAAAAGACACTTTTCTCCCTTGACTTTCGAGGCGCTATAAGTTACACTTGATTGAATTCTGATCGGACCTTTTAACTACCATATTAAAGAGCATCCTACTATATATAATCCGCTAAGTATGTCTGTGTGTGTGCGTCCGTGCGTCTGTGTGTCACGAAATTCATAGCGCCTTTCCCAGTAACAGTGAGATTTTGGTTCCAAGATATAATGTAGGGGGTGTGACGGGAACACTATTGGTGGGTGACAGGAAGTGATATCAGTTGATAAGATCCGATAAGAGGCGTTAGAAGGAGAAGGTTACCATATTCATAACGCGGGTGACAGCATCAGCTAGCTCTTGATTCCAAGATATGATGTAGGTATGGGCCAAGAACATTATTTTTGGGTGACAAGAACTGCGAGCTGCTGATAAGATTCGATAAGGGGCTTCAGAAGGGGAAGGTCACCATATTCATAACGCGGGTGACAGCCTCAGCGAGGCGTTCATTTCAGCAAAGATATCTAGGGTGAGGTGGGGACAACAACCGTGGGTGGCTGGAAGCGATAACAACTGATAGGGGCTGATAAGAGACGTTCAGTCGTCGTCGCTGTTCAAGGCGGTGCAGCTTTTACATTACCAAATTATAAGGATTTAGTGATAAGGACATTGATGACGGGTGGCAGGTAATCATATCATTCGATAAGAATGGATAAGATACCATCTGCGCTACATTTTTATCACTCCTTACCGCTTTAATGCCGAGTATTAGAGGCTCAGTGTGTGAAGACTTTCCTTCGATATGTTCGATGTAGATAGAGCGTTGTTAAATGCGTGAAATGGCGTCGAGCGGGGAGGGGGGGGGGTATACAATGCGGCTGAAACGGGAACATCGAGAAATTCATAGCAATCAAAAATTATTCGGAAACCTGCCTGTTATATGATGTGCAACCAGGGTACAGCACGAGGATGTGCGAAATGGCGGTGTGAGTACGACCCCCCCCCTCGAAGGAGGGTCCAGATACGACCCCCCCCTCCTGCTCTAACTGAAAACCAGATGCATGTTCACCACAAATGGCTTCCTGAAATGGAATCTGGATTTTCGAAAGGCGGACTCTGCTCTAAATCCAGGCAATAAGAGGCTGTTTCAGCCTCATGCAATATGAGGCTGAACAACAGCCTCGCATTACCTACAATTTTGTCTTAGGATTCAAAATAAAACTCCTCGTTCGATAACCATGTATGACATGCAACTTGTAAGAAGGAACACAATCGAAACAGCGACTAATTGATCATTAATGAGCTAAACTGGTGAAAAAATTAGCCCCAAGGTCAGCGTGTCAGGCCTCAGATGTGCATTCAATGAATGGTGACGGGGAAATCATAAAAACATGAACGACACAACAAAGCGAAACATGAAAAATAAAAAAAATGCGGAGCCAAATGAGAAAAAGGATAACCAGGCGGCAGTAAATCGTTCTATACTTGGCTATTATCGATCGCAAGGTCGCAACCGCTTTCGCTGCAAAAACGTCATTGGAGCGCGGTAACTCGAAAGTCAGCGTCCTGGGGTCTTTTCAGGAGCTTATATCTCTTTTAGGTGCGGAGCTTTTGAGGAATGGTGAGCAGCATGCAACGGCAAAGTTTCTACTGTTGTGTATTCTACCTAGTTGCAAACTGAACAATCCCCGTTGGTGAAATATTCCGGATGGGTTTTGGATAGGCTAGGGGTAAATGGCAAGCGGGTTTTTATGCTTCACACGAGGACTACTTATTTCGAACGCAATTTCATCAGGATTGAAATAGTCTTGAAACCGCCCTATCTTTTCTCTTTCCAATAAGCTTTACAGTTTTTCTAGACCCACTAGTTCAGGAGATATTTTAGATGGGTCACAGACGCGCTACCCTCTGACCCACCCGAAAAATCGACTCCTTCTGTGCCATTGTGAGGATACACCTTCGAAAACTCCAAAACACATATTTCCCTTCAAATGAGTGAAAGAGGAGCTCGGCTATCACTGATCGATTTGGTCCGAGTGTGCGCGTGCATTACTCTCCTACGCAGAGGTGGTGGAAAGGTGTAAATTCTAATTTCAGGTGCTTTTATCCATGCAAGCAGATGTTTGTTTAGGGTTTGGAAAGGACAATACGCACGAATCTGTTTGAGACGCATTAGTTAGTCATCTACGTCTAGTCATCTAGGTACGTACGAGTTCATGCTATTAACTGATATTTCTTTATTTATTTATTTATTCTTATATTCTTGTTATACTGCTACTGAATTTTCCTATTTACATCCGGGTCTTCTGCAGCTTTCCGTTCCTTCCATCAAACTTAGCAATGACACTTTTGTACTGTTTGATGCCTAGCGAGCCTACTTTTGCGATACTCCCCGCGGCCAAGTACGAAACCGTTAGGTAGTTTTGGGGATTTTGAATGAAAAGAGGGCTGTTAAACGTAGCAAATCTGTAAAGAATACACTCATAATAATTTTCATTTTTTTAACATCTTGACTTCCATAGCTCCACTCCCACTATCAACTGAAATGTCGAAGCATTGCCCGGCTCTGAGTGACCCTTGAGATTACGACCCCCCTCCCCAGCGGCCAAGTACGACCCCCCCCCTATGGGTTTCGCACAACGATGCTGTACCCTGTGTGCAACGATGTTTTAGGTGGTAAAGTTCCCAACTGAAGCAAAATAAGAAGGAAGGAACCCAACAACTGGGAGTGGGGACGTTCCATCGGTGGTGACATTCGAGCTCTTCGTGTGACACGTACTTTGACATGTACAAGGCAATGTGAAGTCCTCCTTCTCAGTGCCACCCAAGATTGTCACAATTGCCATCCTTGATGATATGGCTCAGCCTTCTCACGGTTGAAAGTCTGTAGTAACAAGAGGGACCATATGTTGGTAGATAATGACTGATGTTCGGCTTTTTCAACTCATTTTCCTACATTTTATTAAAAAAATAACCGCCACCGTTTGGCACATTTAGCGCATTCTACCACGCCCGAGGGAGGAGTGCCTGGCGAAGCCAGGTCGGCCCGGCGAAGCCGGGCCGTGAAACAGAAGGAGGAGCACCCGGCGGCAGCCGGGTGATCCGACTGGTATTAAATACTATCATGATGCTCTGTCCACAGCCTTGTCGACCACCGCCATCGAGAGATTCTGCCACGCAACCATGGTTCGGTGCCTGAGTTCAGCGAGATCGTTGATTTCTCCGCCACTGTAGACCACCCTATTGAACTCCGCCCGAACCAGGTAATTGAGGGGTTTAGGTCAGGTGACCCGCTTTGATATTCCATCTTCTTCAGGTACTCAACGCCCTTCCATTCCAAGTAGGCGAGAGTTTCTCCAACGCCCTTCGATTCCATGTGGTGGCACCCAATGCTGTAGCAGTACAAAGTTTCCAAGAAGGTACGGGCGACGACATGTGGGGAGGATATTCTTCTCGAGTTGCTCGATGTAACCGCCAGCGCTCACCTTCAGTCCGGGGTCCACGAAGAAAATATCGGTCTTTCCATTCCAGGTACGTCCGGTCCATACCATCAACCCGCGCCTTGGCGACTGTGGTGAAGATGATGTCCTAGACCGTAGCGACGGAGCTGCTCGATGTTGGAGGTCTTCCAGATCGAGAGTACTGGTCTCCAGGTAGCTATCCATGGGTGACTCCACACTAGAAGTTTCGCAGCTGTTTGGAGGTGACATGAATTCCAAAGGTCTTCTCCAGTCAGGCTGCGACTGGAGATGACTTCATATTTTGGTGTACATGAAGGTGATGGGCGAGCGCCAGCTCCTGCTTATAGAGGAACATCTTGGGTATCTTCCGCCCTGGTACTCGTATCCACGTCCTCTGTCTGGGCTGCAAAAATTTTGCTGATATGTAACTCGGTCGAAGTGTCTTTTTTTATTGGCCCCCCTGTATATACAGATGTAGGACCAAGCGTGGTCTAGGAAATGTCACGTTTTCCTTCCTAGTGCACGTCCTACAGTGATATCAGACTTACTGCTACTCTCATCTCCTCCTTGATGTTGATCGGTGTGCAGCGAAACACGCTACTCTTGTAAATGCGGTTAGAAGGTTTACTTTTCTTTTCTAATTTGTATCGATTACTTTCAGGGAGATTTTCTTATCATCAGGCTGATCTTAGAAGCATTTTACAGATATGTTTACATTCCAAGCTAGATGGACGATGTCGCAGCATAGAAGAGCGTCGCGCCGAGCCTCGGGGGTTCCGTCCGCGGTGCTCTGCTTCTACTCGCAATATCGCCGGCACGACTGTATTTCAGATTCTGTAGGACTTACTATTCTTATTGTTCGTATTAGTGTGTTTCAATAAATCCTCAGTGTTTTCTTGTAGAATACGACCTTTCAATATTCCCGCGGAAACACGATATCTCGATAAGTTCGACATTCAATATCTCCGATCAATATCCGGTGACTCTACACAGGCTCAACGTCCCATCAATACGGTACGGTTAGCTCTATAGTAAGACCCAAGTTTACCACACAATAACTTTAGGTCTATTACTCTGGTGCATTTCAACTATATATTCAACCAGTCGCCTCGCCGGCTGACGCCGGCGCGGCTCCTTCTGATACGGCCCGGCTGCGCCGGGCGGGCGCGGCTTCGCCGCGCGTACCTTCTCTCACATATTTCTAGACTCAACTGATATCCGCCTTTTGTTCTGTACTCCACTTTTCTCCGGTGTCTGAAGTACTCTTGAGCTATTTTACAGATTCTTCGTCTGACTCCGCCCACCTCAGAGCAGACCCGCCCTCAATTTTTGTGCCCCGCACTCTTCACAGGCGACCCCCTGCTGACCTTAAAGTCCACTTTTTCCCGGTGTTGATTGTGTTCTGGAACCGTTCTCAGGCAAGTTTTTTGTCTCGCGCTCCGCCATCTCGAACTAGCTCCGCCTCCATCATTTTTCGTGCCCCACAATCCTCATTGGCGACCCTCTGCTGACCTTGATCCACTTTTTTCCGGTCTTCGGAGTGCTCTGGGAGAGTTTTGGAGAATTTTTGTTTGGCTCCGCCCAACTCGGGCTGGCCGCCGCCCAGCAATGTATACCCCCAGCTTCTTAATCGGCGACCCCTTGCTCGCTTGAATTCCATTTTATTCCGGTCTTCGGAGTGCTCTGGAACCGTTTTACAGACCCTTTTGTCTGGCTCCGCCCACCTCGAAGCAGGCTCCGCCCACAACGTTTTTGCCCTCGATCCCGGTCCTCACCTTCGAACGCCTGTCTGACACTATAGTCACTGTTTTTGCGGTGCTTTCGGATCTGTGGAGAGTTTTGGAAATTTTTGTCTACAACTCCGTCCACCTCGGAGCAGGCGCCCGCCCCAAATTTTCTGTCACCTACAGCAATCGCTCGCACCGGCGACCCTGCTGCCTACCCTTGATCAACGTTTTTTTCCGGTCTTGGAGAGCTCTGGACCGTTTGTAACAAGAGCCTTTTTGTCTGCCCGCTAAATGTTTTACCCCCAGTCCTCACTGCGGCGAACCTTGCCGACCTTGACGCACGTTTTTCCGGTCTTTGCAGTGCTCTGGAACCGAGCTACAAACTTTTAAAGTGAGTATCCTGCGGTTTAGGGCAAGCTCCGCCCACTGTGGGCGGATCTCAACACACTTTGGGCATGCCCAATACTCGCCAGATATTTACATTCTGCACTGAGCTTTTTGCGGCTTCTGAACACTCTCGCGAACCGAGTTACTGAGTTTTATGCGAAGCAACCGCCACCTTGAGTACGCCCCCCATTTTGGATGTGTCTGCCACAGTTAGTCTGGCGACTCCTTACTAACCTTATTCCCTTGTTTCACCATCTTAGGCTGCTCCGGAAGCGAATTATGAACATTTTTCTGTGAAACCCAAAATTTCAGTGAGTGCCCCGCCCACAGTGGGCGGGGCTTCGCAGGTCAGTCAGCTCAGTGACAATCGGTTCGTAGGTTCAATGTGGCTTTGTTCGCCCATGCTCCTAGAGCACCCATCCCCACCTTGACCCCGACCTCTCCAAGTCGTTCTTCAGGTCGAACCGAATTTCCGGACAGACAAACAAACTTACAAACAAACAAACAAACAAACAAACAAACTTACAAACAAACTTACAAAGAAACAGACCAGACGAAGCGAATTATATATGGGGTGATACCGCGTGGCCAGCCAAGAGCTGATAAGGCGAGCTTATTTCCCCACACGGTGAGTTTGGATACTTAACTTCTAACGGTTCTCTTATTCTTCTCTCGACGGGATCAACCACATTTCTGTGCAAAATGGAGACTCGAAGTTCGAGCGGTCTTTCCTCAGCATGGTAGTGTAGTGTAGTGTAGTAGTGTACAATGTCTCGAGAATGGATTATCAACGTAATTCTGTGGACTACGCAGAGCTCTCATATGTTCCTCCATTCTCTTGAGTAGCGGCCTTGATGTTTCTCCAGTGTAAAATTCATGACACGAAAGGCACACCGGAATCGTTCCCAACGCGGCTAATTCCTCTTAAACCCACATACACCCTCTCTCCCAATAATGACCAACACACGAACCCCCCTCCCCAGCCAGAAAAGTACGACACTCTTATGTGTTTCACAAACGACGCTTTACCCTGTTAGGAAAGACCGCTTCAACTTCGAGTCTCCATTTTGCACAGAACTCAGAAACTCATTCCGCCTGACATGCCCAACCGTCCGCAGCGAACTACACTATAACTTAGCAGTTGATGTGCTATAGATGATTATACCTTTGACATTGTGGCATTGACTCTTTTCGTAGCAACGCACATTCTTCCTTTGCAGTCCAAGAATTGTAACTTTACCAAGCCATCAACTCGTGGTTTAAGACATGCCTAAAACTTACGAATACACAAAATATAAGCAAATATTGTTACCGTGAAGTACATTTCACATACATATTCAACATATGAAGCTGACGATGGCAAAAAAGACATCTTGCTCATAAAGCGCACCATAAAAGCCTAAAGACACACGCCACAATGACAGCTCGTGGACTTCAGGACCCAAATACAAATAGATCAGAATGCTTAGATGACCCCTTACAAGGGAGGTCGTTCAGGGCGTGGTGCGCTTTTCAAAAACGGTTTTCTGCATCTTGTAGGGGCTCATGCAAGGGCCTGAAAAATGTGCTTCATTTTCGCTGCGCGCTTCCAGGAAAGGTAAAAAACGAGTGAAAAGAAATCTGTGGAATCTGCTTCGTTCTGGGCCTCTATACGGCGTAGGTCACTTGCAACTTTGACCAGTTGCTGAGTGGGGGTCCTTATAAAGGGGCTGTTTGAATCGAAGCGAAAAATCGCCGTAAGTGAGCTTCCAACTTGGGTCATGTGCTCAAGGGTGAACGGCTTCTTGCAATGGTTCATCAACGATAAGAGCACTACGCAAGAGTCGAGGCACTCGGAATGGTTTAGCGATAAGAGTGGAGTTTCGCAATCGCACAGTGAGGGTGGGGTTGATGGTTCGGCCCCCTTTGCGTTGCCGTTTTTTGCATTTTTTAGATTTCGCTGTTCTCGCTTCCATTTGTGTCTGCGCATGAATATAACTCGGATATTTGCCATTTATGGGCACATTCTGAGTAGCTTAATACTCCGACCTAAGTCCAGGGCTTATTAAACCTATTTAATTTTGCTAACGACGCACCATTGAACAAGATTGTTGCTGGACGTTGATCCTCATAGGCTATACAGTGGATCTGATTGCGAATTTAGTAACTTCTTGTGGTGTCAATTATAGACAATTTGGGGCCACATCTTCTTTCCACTGAATTCGTTATGTACACCAATATAGGGAACGTTCAGCGCTATTCTGTCGCCAAATTGCGTGGACGCCAAGAATAGGTGTTATATTTGTGATCAGGGCCACTGATTACCACTAAAAACGAATTTTCGGTCAAAACAATTGTTTTGACCTTCTTGGGTTTGCTTATTGGGTCCGGGTCCGTAGCGTCAACGATACGTCATCGCTGTTACGAAGATGTGAGACTCCGCTCACACTGCCGACCAAATGGTCGGCCACCTACAACCCGAAAAAGTCAAAAAAAATTTTTCGCTCAAAACTTGCTCCTAGGGGTAATCGACAGTCCTGATCACGATTCTAGACTTTATTTTCGGTTCCAGTGCCATCTGGCACCGGCATAGCGCCGAAGAGCTGAGTCTGTGCATACTAACGAATTCGAACGAAAAAGCAGTTTTGCTCCATAAAAGTAGGATTGTTCAGTTTATCGTGAATGTTTTTGTTAGGACCAATTATTTAGACAAACATGGATCCAAAAAATGAAAAATTGTAGAAAAGCAAAATTTTGTCCTCGGTGGGATCCGAACCATCGACCTATTTTTTACGTTTTTTTTATTCGTAGAAGCGCGCAGCGAAAATGAACCTCAGTTTTCTGGTCCTCGTATGTGCCCCTACAATATGCACAAGACCATTTTGAAAAAGCTCACCACGCCCTGAACGACCTCCCTTGTTAGCGAAGGAAATAGTATACAAAACCGTCGAGGATAGAAACCTAAGAAAGGCCCCGAGTTTGCACGAGTACTCTACTAATAAGGCGGGACGCTGTCGCGTCTGCGTAAGCCTTTTCACATAGAATGACCAAGGCGTCACGTTAGTGTTTGTGTATATAGGACTACCAAAAAATCTCGTCTGCATTTAACAGCTACATACATGAGGTGGAGTGCCTTCGGCCTACGACAGCTGGAGCTAGCCCTATTAGTCAGACAACCTCTGAGATCTTGTACCGGACCACCTGTCCAAGGAGAAGATCTACCCATCTGATTCTCGTGAAATATGAACTTGAGAGATGGGGTAAATGTATTGTACATTGTCTTAGGACACTCCCTTAAATTTGAGACATTCCGCGTCCGTGAAAATGACGAACAGAATTTCGGAAATTGCGAACCATTGCGAGGTTGTCCAAATATGTAGTTAGGTGGCTGGTTGCTTCTACCGTCGGAATGACAGTCTTAAGGATGAGTGTTTCAGCTGCGGAAATCTCAAACTGCTCCAGAGTTGTTCTTGCTTCTAGGAAGACGTCTCAGAAATATCTTAGCTTGAAATTTCCATTTATGTTGATACCCATGTCATCCAGAATTTTATGGTGCACACCATGAGCAAATTGTTCCCCTGAACCGCAAATGGTGTAAACTAGTAGAATTTCCCTATATCTTCTAAGGAGAGTAACCCACCTCTACACTGTGGACGAAAGATGCCAGCTTACCAGACGGGAGTGCTCCAGTGGTAATGTAATTGAGAGCTTCAATGAGTGTCTGAAAGCGTACACCATAGATAGAGCAGATAGGCAAGACACTCCACCTACGGTTTTTCCGCTTCCATTGGGACCACTGATAATCGTAAGAGGATTCAGGAAGCGAATCACTTGGGTCTCTTCCTCAGACGAGCCTACGCTTCTGATACCTCGCACCATCAGCTGAAAGTAAAGATTCCTGCGACAACCAACACGTAAAAGGGAAGATGTTTGTGAGTTTTATATAATAAACGAGAAAAAAGAGGAAGCAGTTAAGAGGTACAGTGCAGTCACCAGAGGAGCCTCAATGTATAGCTGGAGGGACATCATCAACAGAAGCAAAGGAACAAGATTAAAGAATGAAGTGGAGCCTGCGACAGCGCGCTGATGCTAGGGAGAAGAATAAGAAGACTAGCGCACAGTCCGGTACTCTCCTATTCTCCTAAACTATCCTAAAACTATGGCTGTCTATAGCATCGGAGTACTACTGCAATGGTAGGCGTTATGGCGAAGTTGGAACGCAGCCGTAGGTGTACGCCAGGAACAACAACGGTGACACCACAGGCTCCTTATGGAAATGTACCAGTACAAAGGAAACTCTGTGAGAAACTTTTACCCACTTATGGTTAGACACACAATGTTTGTCTTTCGAACAGCATCGCATTTAGCTAAGGATGGGACCTTTCATTCCTAAGTGCCATAACGTGTAGAAACGCCTTGCATGATTCAAATTATTGAAAGCCTTCGAGAAATTGATATAGATAAAATAAGGGAAAAAGATATCAAAACTTCTTTCCTGGAACAGACGGCTCCGAAAATTAGACCGTGCATTGACCACAATGACTGGCGTTCACCCAGGAAGGTAAGTCTGCGATGCACTTTAATGGCAGATGTTGTATTAGAGGAATGAACTCTGATAAAGCTGATACTGCGCACCTCTTTTGAGAGCGTATTTAAGAGAGGTGAGCGGTAGGGTTGAGTTAGTTTTGTGTGTGGTATACTCGCCAGATAAACCTACTGTGCGTATCGTCTATTTCGACACTCCCAGGGACAACCAGAAGCCAAGGGATCCAACACTGGCGATCAGGATATACAGGCACACAAGCGAAGAAACCAGGAATTCTCAAAAGAAGAAGAGCTAGGGCAGAAGAAGTCCACGACCAGGACCAGATCTGAAGCAAGACAAGGATCTCTGGCCACAGCAGAAAAACCAGTGTTTCTACAGTGCTGCAAAGAACCAAGGTCTCTTCGTGCGGTATTCCTTTTTATTCGACTCTGCAGGATTCGAACCGTATATTTCTGCTCGCTTATCTATGATATATCACATACTTCTGCAAGAACCGGACGAGGACCTGAGCAGATAAGTCTTTACTCTTGCAGTGATAGAAGTTGGTTTACCTTGTTACCTGCACAGTTTGGAGCATAAGGTCAGCATCGGATAACCAGTAGCGTGCCAGCCAAGCACAAGTTATCGACAGAAGTACAGTCCAGCTCACCGGACAACCACATCGACACTTGAAAAATGGATGTGACCACCATCTTAACTATATGTTTAGAGAAATGATGGACGAACAGAGGAATGTTATGAACGAACAGAAGAATGTCATCGCAAAACTGCTAGATCGCATTCCAGAACGCGGACAGGGAGATTGCAATGCGACGGAGCACATGGCACTCCCAAACTTGATGGCAGCGTTGAGCAACCGCATTGAAAAGTTCGTTTTCGACCCGGATGCCGACATGAACTTCTCAAAATGGTTTTCAAGATACAAGGATGTGTTTTCGAAGATGCAAAGCAGCTTTCTGAAAGCACCAAGGTCAGACTGCTCTGCGAAAAATTGGATCCTCTATCTTTCGAGAAGTACCAAAGACATGTGCTGCCAAGAGATGTGACAGAAATTGGGTTCACCGAGACGGTGGACATACTCAAGCAGCTGTTCGATTTCAAGTCGTCATTGTTTACCACGAGATATCAATGTCTCAAGCTAGAGAAGAGCCAATCAGAAGACTTCCTCACGTATACCGGTCGAGTGAATGAATTTTGCGAGAGCAAAGATTCACGAGCTAGACTCAGACGGGATCAAATGCTTGCTGTGGATTTTCGGATGAAGTCACAGCAGGAGGCAGAGATCAGGCAGAGGCTGATGGCAATACTGGACTACAAAGCTGGCAAAACGGTCTCACTGCAACAATTGCATCAGGAGTGCGAAAACTTCTTAAGCCTCAAGAGAGACAGTGAAGTTGTCGCCGGAACTATGAAACTAGTGGAAGCCACGTCCGTACCAGAAGCGGAAGGAAATAGAATGTTGGAACTGTGAAGGCAACCATCGTGCTAGTGGATGCCAAGCGAAAACCTTGGTTCTGCAAGAAGTGCAGGAAGGTCGGTCACAAGGAAAAGTTTTGTGACAGTTTACGAAAAAAGAAGACTGCGGGTCGCACAGAGGCGACGCAGAAAACTCAGCATACTAAAGAGAAGTTCTCGAGGAACAGAAACAACAGAGGTCCGAGAAAACAAGTACGAATCGTCAAGATTGCAAATGCAGCAGTTCAGGCAAACTCTTCCCGTGTGTACATCGACGCTGTAGTGAACAACTACTCAGTCAAATTTCTTCTCGATACTGGATCAGACATCACGTTACTGAACGAGAAGATTTGGAAGAAGATGGGCTCCCCAGCATTGGAGAAGACCAATATAGTCGTGAAAAATGCAAGTGGAGATACAATGAAGATATATGGAAAGCTTAAATGCAAGATTACCATGAAAGGTGTCAATACTGAAGGAGACGCCTATGTGACGCCGCATAGCTCACTCTTGGGTCTCGAATGGATTCGAGCAAACGAGAAATTGATGTACCACATAGAAATGATAGCTGCGGAAGTGAAAGCAAACTGCAACCCCAGACTTGAAGAAGAGTTGAAGAAAACATTTCCAGGAGGTTTTCGAAGAAGGTCTAGGACGCTGCACCAAGGAAAAAGTTGAATTACAGCTAACACCAAATACGCATCCAGTGTTCTGCAGCAGCCGTCCAGTCCCCCATGCAGCTTTGGAAGCAGTGACCGCAGAACTGAACAGGCTCGAAAAATTAGGTGTCATCACACCCGTGAACCACAGTGAATGGGCTGCACCCATCGTTTGCGTGAAGAAGCAAAATGGAAAGCTCAGAGTATGCGCTGATTTCTCAATGGGTCTGAACAAAGCTCTGCAATCCTTCAGCTACCCGTTACCCATGCCAGAAGATATCTTTGCGTCCTTAAATGGAGGAACGGTATTCTCACAAATCGACTTATCGGACGCTTACTTGCAATTGGAACTATCCGAGGACTCAAAAAGAAAAGTTGTGATAAACACACACAGAGGACTATTTCAATACAATCGACTGCCCTTCGGAATTAAGACCGCACCAGCGATTTTCCAGCAAGTAATGAACAAAATGGTGTCTGGACTCAGAGGAGTAACTACTTTGGACGACATCCTCGTGAGCGGCAAAACAGCTGAAGAGCACAAAGAAAACTTGCTCGCCCTATTATGAATAGCAGACTACGGATTCAAAGTTCGTCTAGATAAATGTGCGTTTTCCAAGCCGGAAATCCGATACCTTGGTTTCATCGTGGACAAAAATGGAAGAAGACCCAATCCAGAAAAGATCGAAGCAATTAAGAATATGAGTGAACCGAAGAAATATTGCCCAACTAAGAGCGTTCCTCGGCATGGTGACATACTACTCGCTTTTGTACCCTCTATGAAGGATCTACGTGGACCCCTGGACGCACGGTTGAAGAAGGATGCGGTGTGGAAATGGTCTTCAAAAGAACAAGAAGCGTTCAGAAACCTAAAAGGAAGTGTTATCAAGTGACATGAACCTGGCCCACTACGATCCACGGCAGAAACTTGTTGTTGCAGCCGATGCTAGTGACTACGGAATCGGATGTGTTATTTCACATCGCTACCCCGATGGCTCAGAGAAACCAATCGCACATGCCTCTCGATCGTTATCAACTGCTGAGAAGAACTATTCACAAATTGAGAAGGAAGCTCTTGGAATTGTATTTGCTGTCAAGAAGTTCCACAAATACTTGTTTGGAAGAAAATTTCTATTGCTGACAGATCATAAGCCTTTACTAGCGATTTTTGGCGACAAGAAAGGAGTTCCGATCTATTCCGCAAACCGACTCGTGCGATGGGCTAACAATTTTGCTGGGATATGACTTCGAAATCGAGTACGTGAAGACTACGCAATTTGGTCAAGTGGACGGTTTGTCAAGACTGATGAAACAGCACCCAGTATCAGACGAAGAAATGGTAGTCGCAGCAGTTGAAAACGATGTCTCAAGATTGCTCAAAGGAATGCATAGGAAAACTACCGCTTGACTCATGAAGATGTGCGAGTTAGCACAGAGAAGGATCCACTTCTGCGAGAAATCAAGTCATATGTGAAACACGGAAGATGGCCAGAGGTCGAACCCAAGCTGGCACCGTTTTTCAATAGAAAGGAAACACTACCATTGTGAAAGGTCTCTTGATGGGAGAGAGTTATAATCCCGAAATAACTGCGATCCAAAGTGCTTAAAGAACTACATATTGGTCACCCAGGAATCGTGAGGATGAAAAAGCTTGCTAGAAGCTATGTGTACTGGCCAAACATTGATGACGATTGCCAAAACATGGTGCGTAACTGTTCGAAGTGTCAAGAATATGCGAAAAATCCATAAAAGTGCCACTGGAGTCATGGCCAACTCCTACTCGTGCCTGGCAAAGGATTCACGTGGATTTCGCTGGACCGATTTGTAGCTGCTACTACATGGTAATTGTAGATGCCTACAGTAAATGGCCAGGAGGTTATCGAAATGAAAAACATTTCGGCAAATCAGACTGTAAAGGAGCTGAAAAGGATATTCGCGAGATATGGACTACCACAGACTATTGTCAGTGAATTCGCGAGATATGGACTACCACAAACTGTTGTCACTGACAATGGAACTCAATTTACGGCAAGCCAGTTCAAAGAAATGTGCGAGGAAGGAGGAATAACGCACATAAGAACCGCCCCGTACCACCCACAGTCAAACGGACTTGTGGAACGTTTCGTGGATACGTTCAAAAGAGGAATCAGAAAACTCAAAGGGGAAGAGAGACCCTCAGAGGACACGATCAATGTTATACTGCAAGCATACCGAACCACTCCACACAGATGTCTTGAAGACAGAACTCCAGCAGAGATGTTCCTCGGAAGAAAACTTCACACGCGCTTAACCTTGCTCTTGCCTACCGACGAAACATCAGCACGGACGTACGCCGAAGGAAGATGAAGCAACAATACGATAAGAGGAACAGTACCATTTTGAAGGAATTCAAAAAGGGAGACGACGTATATGTTCAGGTGTGGAAAGCCCCACACTTCACATGGAAGCAAGGAGTTGTCGCAGAAACGACTTGGGAAAGTTAACTATGAGGTCGTCGTGGAAGGAAGGCTGATGCGGAAACACGCAAATCAATTACGACATAGCAATACAGGGACAAGCTGTAGTGGTGAAGACAATTCCTTGAAAACCCTGCTCGACGTGTTAGAATTGGACGACAATCGGCTAAGAAGCAACGACGAGACTGCTAGTGACTTGGACGTCAACACCGCTCTACCGTGCTCTCCAGAACCATCAATGCGACGATCGACTAGAATACGAAGACCTGTGAAACGATATGGCATTGATGTGTAGATTCAAATTATGAATGTTTTTGTTCCCTTGTAAGTAGAAAGACAAATATTGTTGTTCAAATCCTCCTTGTCTTTCTACTGGGGGAGGTGTTGTATAGAGAATGAACTCTGATAAAGCTGATACTGCGCACCTCTTTTGAGAGCGTATTTAAGAGAGGTGAGCGGTAGGGTTGAGTTAGTTTTGTGTGTGGTATACTCGCCAGATAAACCTACTGTGCGTATCGTCTATTTCGACACTCCCAGGGACAACCAGAAGCCAAGGGATCCAACAGCAGAACTAAAGGGAGAAGAGAAGCAAATCTTTATAGCCAGTTAGCCAATGGCACCCTGCTCCAGTCTCCCAGACTCACGAAAAATTCGATTCATAACAAAATCGCAAAGTTCCATTCTTTCAGTGAATCACGTTAAAAAAAGAATCTGAGCTTAGAGAGGTGTTACACATCCGGACATTTGAAGTCACTACTCCTAAAGAGAGATAACATGGAATCAGTTGAGAGTCACAAACACAAGGGATGCTAGCGATAGCCAGTATTATTTTGATGCGAAGTGCGTTTTAAAACCAGTCACTGAAATGAAGTAAAATAACTGCTTTAAAATTTCATCAATTGAGTCTTACATGATCTGTGCTGCGGCGATGAACGGGGTGTGTACGGAGGATGGGCTCGTGGTCAAATCCGTTTTTCACGGTTACGTGAGGCATTGTTCACAGACTGCGGCCCAGCGTTTTCTAGAAAGAAGCGCTTCGGCGAAAAGTTTCGATACGTTTCGACTAGCGGTTGGGCGGAGTCTGGCGTGGGCGAAACTCTTTGATACGAATCAAACGCAGAATCATTCCCCGTTTCGCCAAACCGCCCTTTCGCCTTCGCGAAACGCTAGCTCGACCGCTCTGGCGTTTTTCGCCAGCAAAATCGATGGCAACTATTTCTTTTCGCCCAACCGTCGAACCGCGGCGGTTCAACGAAACGTTTAACGGTTAGCGGTTCTCCGATCGATGAATATTTCTTGCTTTTCGCCCAACCGCCGTTTCGTCAGAGTTCGCGCAACGCACATCGTTGGCTATTCCCAAATGAGTAGGGGGTCGTATTTGGTCGCCAGGAGGGGGTCGTATTTGGGCTGAGAAAATTTATTTTGATAGTTGATTTTTCTCGCTTCATGGACGTTGTAAGGGGGGTCGTACTTGGTCATTTTTGGGAGGGGTCGTATTTACGTTTTGGCGTAGTAGGAAGAGGTGGTTGACTTTTCGTAATTTTCGCGTTTTCCTGTTCATGCCTACTATATGCCCCCCCCCGCTCGACGATTTGATTCGGTGAGGAAGGACAGAGGGCTGGGGGGTGGGGGTCGTACCAAATCCCAAAAAGGGGGATGGGGGTCGTACAGATTCCACTAAAATCCTCAACCAATGAGCCCTGTCGCAGACTGAATAACGCCTGACATCTTGAGCTTTTTTGCATGGTCCTCTTGCGAAACCAGAGACCAGACAATAGAGACAGCGCCTCCAATGCATCGAGAGTCAAGAAAACCTATGGGATCCTCCGGGGTGGTGAGTCATTTATCATACATGAAAAGCTGGAATGTGCGAAGTCACAATGATCATAGAGTGGCGCGCGGGCGAGAGTGAGCAGAGAAAAACACAATTTTTGACCGGTCAAAGGAAGTAAGTTCTAAGTCTTACCGTAGCAACCGTTTTTCCATACAGTTGTTGTATAGCGACAAGTGTAGCAAGCACTATCACGTCCGAGTATTCGTTATTCCACAATTGCTGTCGCTACCCGAGCCTCAACAACGTGGAGAGAGACGGTTGCAGGGCCGCGCAAACCCAAACTCCTAGGCACCCTGTCATCTGGCAGTCGAAAACAGACTTATATTGTGAAGCATGATTATTATAATCACATGGTGAGGTGTTAATCAAAAACCATTCGCCTTTTCGAGAAATAATACCACTACGTTAAATAATTGAAATATAATTATACCAGTTCGGCTGACGCGCAGTACTGCGCGCATGCTCCAACCTATGGTACGGATTACAGAGAGGATTTCTGTGGCCTGGACAAACTAACATATCTTAACACTTGGCGAAATACGCGCCCATCATCATTTTTGCACGTTTCAATGAACATTTCCTGGCGGGCCGTATACATTTCTCACCACACTCGCCATTCATTGGAAATAGGACAGCTCAACGGTTGAAAGAGTTTCGATGATAGCAATATCGAAAACGTGAATGTCCTTACATCCTAGTACTTTCGTTGAGCAGCTCTCACGTATCCGTTTGCTGGTGCCTCTCATCATTCCTCACTGATCAACATCTCGGTTTTGTTTTCAAGTGAATCTCTAGAGTTTAGCGGTCGAATAAATTTCAGCCGCCAAACTAAGGGATTTCGCTAAGGGCTGGAAACATCTTGGCTCACTGCCTTTGCCCGTTGGTTCCTTGGCAGCGGTGGTCAAGTTCACTCGCAAGCAGAGTGAAGATGCGATAGATACTGGTTCTCAGGCCTTGTCTTGCTATCAAAATTTGTCCACCACTAAAATCTCCAACCTGTTCCATAATCCCTCACTGAATCACTTATGCTGAAGCACCACTTTCCTCAGTGATGTCAACAATCTCGTATTATGAATTTTACGCTTCATTTTCGAAAGAAGACCCCTACCGGTCATCTTTCAGCTGTTATCTACTTCCTGCAACCACCCAATAATGTACCATCCTGCCCCCATGGTCTCATCCTGGAACTAACGTCCTACCGTCGCTGTGACGCATGTTATGAAGTTGATGACTCCCATTTTGTGATGGCCCCCTTGTAGTATCTTATCAGCTGTTATCACTGCCTGCCACCCACTGATAATCTTTCCATCCTGTCCCCTATCTTACTCTTTGCAATCAGCGTTCTACCGTCGCTGTGACGCTCGCTCGTTATGAGGTTGGTGACCCTCCGCTCCTGAAGCTCCTCATGGTATCTTATCAGCCGTTATCACTTCCTGCCACCCACTAATAATGTTCCCATCCTGACCTCCTTACCTCATCTTAACTTTGACGCGCACAATCGTGTCTTGAAGAGTTTTGAATTTCCGCCGTCAAACACACATAACACACACACCAACAGAAAACTCAGCGGATATATATAGAATAAAATATATATACGGTTCGCACCGCCTGTTGCGCGCGCTCCTCCGTTATCACGCGGCTTCGCCGGGCCGGCCTGGCTCGCCAGGCACTCTTTCTTTAAGCGAGGTAGAGTGTGCAAAATACGCCAAACCGTCACAGTTCATTTTCCAGCAAAATGTCCTACTATTATAATCCGCTAAGTTTGTCTGTTGGTGTGTATGTGTGTGTGCGTACGATAGTATTGTGTTGTGTATGCTTGTGTTTGTGCCATGTGGTTTGACCGAATATTCCATAACTCCCTTCAAAGCGAGCTGTCAGAGCTGCTCAACTAAGCCGATAAAGTGATGTAGGGGGCGGGCAGAACACTATTGTAGGTGCAGGCAACTGATTAATATTCTGATAAGAATACTCACAGGGTCCTTTAGAAGGGGAGGCGATCACCAAAATTATAACGTTCGGCTCAGCAATAACGACCGGACTTCGCTCAAGTAGCAACATAGGGGCAGGATGGAACATTATTGGTGGGTGGCAGGAAGTGAACCGCTGATAAGATACCATGAGGAGCCTTAAAAAGAGTGGGTTACCAAACTCATAACACCGGCCAGAGTAACGGCCGGGCGTTGGATCCAAGTAGAGAGATAGGGGCAGGATGGGAACATTTTCGGTGGGTGGCAGGAATTATATAGAGGTATAGATGGATAGCACAGGGGGTTCTAAAGGGAGGTCACCAAGTTCATATGCACGGCCAGAGCAACGACGGGACCTGTGGATCCATAGTAGTGTAAACAGGGTTCTATTTATATCTATATTTGGTGGGTGGCAGGCAGTGATAACAGCTGATAAGATACCATAATAGGCCTTACAAAAGGAAGCTCAACAACATTATAAATTGCGCCACAGCGACGGTAAGGTGTCGTTTCCACGATAGGGGGCAGGATGGGAACCTTATCGGTGGGTGGCAGGACGTTATAACAGCTGATAGGACACACAGCCCTTAACGTGTCGTAGCAACACTGGGAACTACCCTCCAACAGGTGATTCAGACGTTTTAGCGAACAGGTAGGAGACTTTGGTGGCAAGAGACATGTTGTGATACTGCTCCTGACAAGGGCTTAGAGTTAGTATCTGTCCCCCTCCCTACTCTGCTTGCGATTGAGCTTCACCACTGTGGTCCAGGAATCGATGAGCAAAGGCTTGGTGAGCCAGGCACTTTCTATCCTTGAGCTATATAGACCAAATTGATTCAACCGCTAAACTCTAAAGATTCTTCCAAAAGTAAAAGCTTAAAGATGTTTGTCAGTGAGGAGTGATAAGGGCCACCAGCAGACGGACTGAAAGCTGCTCAACGGAAACGCTAGGAAATAAGTAGCTTCCACCAAGACTTGGATAATGTTACCACCGAACTTCTTTCAACCGCTAAGTTGCCCTATTTCCATCAAATGGTGGGTGTTTTTAGAAACGTGATAAGCATCAGACATTGGCAAATGTTCATTAAAAAGGTGAAATATGGTGCAGTAGGCCGTACTTCGAGACATGGAATCAAGCCAAGTGTTAGTGGTCAGCACAGAAATCCTATCAGCAATCAGCACCCCGGCCGGACGCGCAGTAGTGTGCGTCAGCCAAACTGGTAGAAAAATAATTGAAAATAGCTCGAGCAATGGGTTAAAGTTGGACCAGCGAGTTGAAGTTGAAGTTGAACCGGCACGTCAAAGAGACAGACGCACACGCACGGACATAGCCGATTATATATGGTAGGATTGTAACCGTTGTCCCAATGTAGCGCTGAAATCTATCCTTTTCTCAGAGTTAGTACCAAAAATCTCCATAACCCTCACACGAAAATTCAGCAACCTGTTAGAGCCTTTGAAGCATCCTACCGCTTGATGCGTTCTCCACTACTGCAGGTTTCTTTTTCTGGAATGCACTCCCGCATTCGGGCAGTTTAACGCTTCGAATGGTCCTCTCTCAGATTGTTGATGAAAGATAGTCATAGTCATAGTGATAAAGCCAGTTGCTGCAGTTCATGCCAACTGAGTAAACAACCGCCATGCTTCTGAACTCCAGTTGCTTTAGCGGCCGTACATGATGTCAATAACGATAAAGCCCAGGAGTGAGTTGTGTGCGAACTACTGGGAGCCTGATACCTGGATCATATCAATCGCATAGTGGATGTAAGCGGTGTTGCGGATTTCCGCATGATGAGGTTTTCATTTCTTATCAGTCACTTCGTCTCACCCGTCAGTGGGTGTCCGCCCCTCCCCCTACCACTTCTTGGAGCCAAGGTCCCACAGACCCTGCAACCTGCCCTACGAATTTGGTGGCCCTCCGCATCTAAGGTCCCTTATCAAATCTTATCATATGTTATTAGATTCTGTCACCCACCCCGTCCCTCCTGTATACCATCTCGGAACCACGGTCTCAATTCACTGCAGCCGATGTTAGGAATTGGGTGACCCTCCGCGTCTAAGGTCCCCTTATCAAATCTTATCAGGTGTTATCAGCTTCTGTCACACACCAATCATGTCCACCCCCTTTCCCCTACACCACTTCTCGAAATCAATGTCCCACGGTTGCTGCAACCTGCGCTAAGAATTTGGTGACACCCGCGTCTAGGGTCCCTTATCGGATCTTATCAGATGTTATCAGCTCCTGTCAGCCCCCATCTACGGCATATCACTGCTTGAAACCAAGGTCCTGCAACTGCTGCAATTTGCCACGAATTCGGTCACCCTCCCCCTTCTAAGGCCCTTATCGAAATCTGTATTCGGATTGTTGTCAGCCTCCTGTAGCCCCACTTTCCACCATAAGCTGTTCCGGTGCCCTGGGGAGCACCTCTTGGAACTCAGGTCCGTCGGTCGCCCTGGCCACCTGGCTTACTGAACCCTGGTGGAGCCTACGGCGTCTCAGGCCCCTTATCAATCCTACCTAGGCGTGTTAGGACCCGGATCCTGCCACCGCGACCAAAAAGTGATGCCAGTCCCTGACATGTAATAGACCACTTCTTGAAACCACGGTCCCGCAGCTGCTGCAACTTCCGCTACGATTTCGGTCACCCTCCTCTTTTAAGGCCCCTTATCGAATCTTATCAAGAGTTATCGCCTCCTCTGCACCCCACTCAAAGGAATAATGTTCCCTGGCCCCGCCCAACTATTATGATATCTTGGAAAGGAGCGGCGCAAGACGCCACTGGTTATACGCACGTATGAATTCGTACCGGGGCACACCGCACACAGACACACTTAGGCGGATTATAATATAGTAGGATATATATAATAATCAAATTAAGTAATTGAAAATATGACCGGTTTATTCGCTGAACTAATTCTCTTAGGTACCTTGTTTGGGCAGCTACGACGTATTTAGGGGAGGGCGTGGGGGGGGCGGGGTGTACGCGCTGCGCGCGAGTGAGACCATCACTCGCCATCTGCTCTTCGGCTTATCGCTTCAGCGAAATTGTGTTCGAAGCAAGCCGCATAGTGGTTGCTTTCGGCCGCATTCCGTAGATACTACAAGTGTGGACGTATGCTATGCGTAGATGAATTGTTATCTCTGGCGAGGTAGAATTGAAGAGCCGAATCTAGGGCAGGCCAAATTTATAAAATAAACAAAATTCACCGGGAAATTGTTGAGAAATCCTTCAGAAGCAGAAAACGAATGGACTTCGAGTAACAAGGTGAAGTGAATTGGTGAGATGATATGTGTCGTGAGTTCCTACGTTGTGGTGATATTGCCGTAACGTGAACCTATAGGAGAGTTTCTCTTTAGATTATCTGACAGCGTCACTGTTAGCGCAAACGATGGACTTCACCGGGCCGGAACTCCTCCCGTTGTAGTTAGAGGGCAAGATGATATTTTTCTATTCTTCAATTGAGTTTCCTTCGGGGAGATTGATCCGAGCGCAAACTGTTCTTGATTACCCGAACATATGCAGGGCCGGTGTTATAGTGCATGGTCCTAGAGAGAGAGTACTATCTATTTTAAACCTGAGGAGAGGCAGGAGAGCAGATGAGTCATCGCTTAGCCGCAGAGCAGCTGTTCTTCTTCTCTTCTTCTCGAGATATATCGCTTAGCGCAAGCGCCTTTCCGAAATGACTAACACTGGTTCAGCACACCATCTTGCTTCGACACAGAGAGGAGTTTGAAGCCCACACACTCAGCTTCCAAAACAACATTCAGCTCAAATCTCCCGCGTTGAATAATTGCTGCCTCTGCGACTGCGTATGAAACAGTCGATTTTACGACTTCGTCCCCATTGCCCTCTTTGCGGCGGAGTACAAAATTTTGTCGGATTGTCAGCGAATCGGCTCCGAAAACAAATGTTTGATCTTTTGTAGTCAACAATAACAGTCAACAACAAACAGGCAACAAAATTTTGTAGTTGATTCAAAAATCTTCCAGCCCACAACTGTTTCTTCGGACTTTTTAGCGTTACTGTATTAATATAGCTAGGTCGGTGTTATATCCATGTCCTAAACACAAATTACTTCTATTTTGCCGAGGGGTAGCAGAAGAGCAGATGAGTCATCGCACGCCGCGAGCCGCGTGGTCCCCCCAAATACGTTAGCACCATCGGCTCTCTGTATTCATAACCCTTACAAAGATCTTCGAAGGTCGTAACTGTTAAGACGACAATCTCAGTAGCGGTAGGACTGATATATAGGTCGCTGACCGCCCGCAACTTCTGTGTGGCTTTTTAGAACTCGGAAACACCTTCAATGTCTTTACAGCCTCCTGAAAAGCAGAAGAGAGCGACTATCGTTGCAGTGACGTAAGGTTGGGTAGTTTTTACCTCTTCTGCTGTTACATTCATGTGAGGAGGAGCAGGTTTCAAGGTTGGCAGATTTCGCGCTCCAGTCCACATTTTTTGAACCGAGCGCACGCGGGAGAATTGAACTGGCGGCGTCTATGAAATTTTTAGTTATGCTTATTTCGCTTCCGGCTAGAATCTGGTTCTAAGTTTTACTCGGTTAACGCACGTCATTCTTAGAATAACTCTCAGATAACTATCCTTGCTAGTTCAATAAACTAGGTCATTTTGGTTCCTATAAAGTTTTGTAAGCTTCAATAAAAACAACTTTCCCCCAGTTTTTTCCCGCGGTAGGTGGCATTTAGTGCTAAAAGGTATGTTGGCGATTGCTAGCCAAGGCTAAGGGTTTTTGGGCGCAGTTCCTCGACAAGGGGATCATTTTGCACTTTCCTTGGCTCTTTAGTTCGGTTTACAAGTCTCACTTGTGAAACGAACTCTCGTGAAGCTCTTGTGAAGCAAGTCGTCGACGCACCATGGTAAATGGCAGGTGGTCCCACAAACCTTGGCTGGTATCTCACATTCAAAATCGCCCCTTCAATGGCTTCTCTCGTCGATAGAAAGTAGCAAAAACGTATAACTTTCCTGCGTGAACGTGACGCCGGTCTCTGCCTAGAGGTTGAGGGTCAAGGGAGCTCCTAATTAACCCATTCGTGACAATGTCCGCCACTGGTGGTGGACACCGAAATGTCCACTTCGGACCATGTCCACCATATGTGGCGGACGGGCTTTTGATGAAATTTTTAGAAACAGTTCGAGTTCTTCGAGGAACTTTTCCCAGTGGTACAAGTCTTCATACCTTTGTTAATTTATGCAAATAGTGGACCAACGAGATCTTAGATGTAAGGGTCCCAGGCAGTTTCAACTAGCCGCTCGTTTTTTTCACCAAACTCCAGGAAACCTTACATACTAGGGCTTTTTGTTGGTCTGGTCACGAATATGACGTTCACTACAGGTCCCAGCGCCAACTGGCGCCAATTTGGTGCTATCACCTCTTCCACCCAACGATGGGAACTTGGATACTAGGGTTATTCGCTGTCCTTATTATTGATATGACATTCATTTTTAGCAGGAACGTTAGCGTAGGGCACAAGGGTTATCAATGCGATGCTGAGGCTGAGCTTGCCTTAGGAGGAGGGAATCACTCCTCCTCCAAGCTACAACATTTTTAGAGCGCTGCATGGCGCTCATGCAAAAAAAAGATAAAAGCCAACGTCTTATTTGTGATCCGGCTTCCCCCCCCCCCCCTCCAACCCCTCCCCCAATTGAGCTCGAATGCAGAACAGCTGCGACTTTAGCGAAAAAGGCGACGGCGAGTGCAGGTGGATCCTAGCGCCGATGCGCCGGTGAGAACTACAGGCACTGTCAGGTCTTCCTCAGACATCCGGAACCAAGCCAACTTTCGACCAACTTTCTTTCTATGTGGACAGACTTGGCTTAGCAGTCGTTTCCTGAGTTGGTTTGACCTTTTGAACACGAGTACCACTTCCGCTCGGCTCAAAACCTCCTTGCCACCAGGAGGTTTTGAGCCACCTCAATATGCAAGCTTACACGGGTTTTCGAGGGAAAGACTATAGCACTAAATTAGCGCACATTGGCGCCAAATGGCACCGGAGGACAGACGAATGTCATTTTTGTGACCTGAGGAATAACCCCTGCACTCGATGGTTCAGTAAAAAAGATTCATTTTGGGAGCAGGAAGGTTGAGCAGTGCAAAACTTTCAGTAGGGGGTCACGAGGGACCGTGTCCACCACTGGTGGCGGACACTTGCTGAGAGCTCGCAAATGCTCCGGTCCGAACGAGCCGTTTTCGAAAAACGCGCCTGGTCGCGAATGGGTTAACCATCGTAAGACTTTACGAAGGGGCTAGAACTAGTGCCCGAAATCGGAGATGTGACCGGATGGGCTGTTCAGGTGTTATCACCAGGGAAGTGCTCAAAGTGAAACCATTAGTATGAGAACATGAAATCGCGGATTTCTCAAGCAAATTGTTTCAAATTTCTCCGAGTCAGTATGCCATACTTCATTAGTTTACTTCGGTATAGGGTCTTCACCGAAAGCAGTCTCACGATAATCTCTAGGCTTTTCCTTTTTTACGAGAATCTGCTAAGACGTTAGAAAACGGTTGCAGGTGTTTTCAGGGCAGCTCTTTATGTATTTCAGTGAGGACTCTTTGAGGGCGACTTGAAGTAGTCCTGTGATAAAAGCTAGCAAGCTGCTAATGAACGGCGAAAATGCATACGTAAAAGTTCGAGGATTCCGGACAAGCAGGATCGCTGGCTTTGTGTGCTCGTTTTTTCTCCATGATTAAATGTCATTTTAATTCTGTGTCAGGACAAAATGACGCAGCTCGAGGTCTTGAATGAAGAACTCGAAAATCTTACCAGGGAAGCAGACTTACTGCTAGGAGAGGTTTGTTGTGTGTTTATACAGTACTTGTTATCATGAAAGTGTGCTTGCTGGATGAACTGGTAATAGTAATATTACTATCCGTAGACGTTTTTCTATTTTCCTGCTCCGTGAAAGCAGATGCGATTGCTCGTAGCTGACCAACCCCATAGTACCATGTTTACATGGATTTTTGCAGTTTTACAATTAGGTATTTTCTTATGTTCCGGCGCCGGTGATATTGTACTAAGCCGGTGTACAAACCTCATGCTACAGATTCAATCAAGTCTTTGCTTTTTGACATTTCATTGCTGCAGTACCGCACTTTCACAATTCCTTGACTTGTTCGTGCTATATGTAGTGTCATTTCACCATTCAAGATCGAGTTTCGCTTGGGTTCTTACGCTGCAGTTGTTAGTTTTGTTTAGAAGATCTTAGGAGATCTTCATAACACAGCGGCAGTAACACTCCTCGCCAGATATTTGATTTGATTTGATATTTACCGGAAGTATATTCACTACAGGTCTGGTGACTAAGTGGGGTTTATTGCAGGAATTTCGTCATTAATGCATAGTTGACGTTTTGTGTACTAATTTTCCGACAAGGACAGGGAGTTAGAGAAAATGTTACTTCAGTATGGCTGCGTTCATACATTGCGGCAGCATCCACCAGCGTCCTACGCCCATCAGCGTTTCGAGTGTCCGTCAGCGCCAGCGACTAGGAAAGTGTAGATATAGATCTAGCCAACGGCAGCGTCTACCAGCATCCACCAACTCTCGAGGGATTAGGGAACTGTAGGTGTCAATCTAGCGAAAACAAGCGTCCAGGAGCACCGTATTGTGCGGCTGCACACGCCACAGTTTCACGACGCCTGATGCAGCTGTCACTTCCCTCTTAGTTCCTCATACTGTCTACTCCTGGTCGCTGGTGACGGTAGACGCTGGTGTTTGCTAGGTATCCATACATTCGTAGTCCTTCGAGCTGAGTGGATGGCGGACTCTGATAGACGCTGCCGTTCGCTAGATCGATGTCTATATCTCGACTGCTGATGGTCGCTAGTCTACGCTGACGTCGCTGGCGGACCCTCTGAACGTTAATGGTCGCTCGTGATCGCTGGTGGATGCAGCCGTAAGGTATGAACGCAATCTAACACTTTTTATTGCTCAGTGAAGGTAACTGCAGTTCTACGCACGTGGTGGCAATCGAGCCAGGATGAAAATCGTCCAACAATCCGGAAACCCAGTAATCCTCGTTCTGTGACTCGCAGATCTTCGTCTATGCTCTTCTCTAGCCTCCGTGTTCTGTATGACAGATATGGGTTGGATTCTAATTGAACCTACCTAGTAAGCAGCGGCACTAAGTCATCAGGAACTAGCACTTTCGCGATTTTCTGGGCGCCTTCATCTTAGACTCAGACTATATTAGATCTTTTCCAAGGTTATTAAATGTCGTGCGTTCGTACCCCAGGATCTCGGCTGTAGATGAACAAGAGAGGAGTGCAGGAATAAGTTTATACGTACGGTGAGCTTTTGAGATTGTTCTGTATGGTTTGAAGCCTGTTCCATGGACCTTCTATTTTGGCAGTATGCTTTTCAGTTGGAGGCTCCTCTGAAATCAGCTCGACCGCTGGGAATCGATGTAGAGAAAATTAAAAGCGACGTAACACGGAGAGTAGAGGAATCTCAAGATTTAACAGAGATGAAGAGAACTTTGGAGGAACGAGCAATGCAGGTATCACTTTCTGACTATCTTCGACTTTCTTTCTTTCAAGGTCTATGATGTCGAAATCACTCCGCCGTATTCTTCCCCAGTTTGAAATAATCTGAAAATATTTTTGATAAAAATTTAGGCGGAGCCGCCGAGCTCTAAAATGGTGAATCTTGGCTGGCTTAAATACTAGTGAAAAGATGCTAAGCAGCACAAAAGTGGAGGAAAAAAACAGACGAAACCCACCCGAATCGCCTCACATGGAGTCGCGCTAATAGGGCATAAGACGATGCAAGGGCGTGGTGGCCGATCTCTCCTTGCTGTGTCAGTTTTTCTCCTGAAAGCAATGGTACTGTCACTCATAGTTCGGGTGTGCGTGACTGTCAGCCTCCCAGCTGTCGAAGTATCGGTTTCTTCGTCCTGACATGCGCACATGCGCAGGAATAAACAGGAAGGACCGTGAACG
>MU946923.1:0-24553 GCA_036418165.1 Cooperia oncophora
TCGTTCCTTCAAACCTTCCATTACAAGAATCATTCGACAGAAAAAGAATTCGGGGGGAAACAGTGACGTGGAATCGAATCTCGCAATAACTGTCGGTTTTAAACACTTCCTTGTGCAAAATTGAGAATACCGTAACCCGACGAGCTATTGCACTAACTGTCTCATATCGTAGGAATTACCAAGAGCAGCACAAGGGACAGCTCGGCGATTACAACAAAGGATTTTGGGTCCAACTAAGAATGTGTGGAGGGCAGTTGACTTACCAGTCACCATAACCGCTGGCATACAGTGCCGCGGAGCAGAGAGCGTTTTTCTTGCACCTGATCCGCCTATATCTCGGAGATGTTGATTGGTACCGGTTTACGAGGGTGAAGGCTGGTATCGACAGCAGGGCACGTCGTACGTTGGGAGGAAGGGGCTGGAGAATCCCAATGGCAGGTTTTCGGAAAAACTGGAGAACGTTTGCTCGAAATGTGGTAGGAATACGGGTTTAGGGAGATGGTAGATAGGTTAGGGAAGAGGAGGTCGGTCTTCAGAGTGGGGACTTTTGAGTGGGCTCGGGGAGGGGATGGCGTATCTAGCAAAAACTCCCCCGGCTCAACGTCCCATAACTGATAGCCTCTCATTTACATGCAGCGAAGGGCCAATTTGCTGGCCCGAAATTTGTTAGTATTGCTCTGCATCTTTACGTATAAAGAGGATAAAGGTTTCGCCGTTGGTCAATCCTTTTCTGATGTGAGGTGCGGCACACACTTCCTTTCCATCCAGAATCATAGTCTTATTGAAGCGTTGTAGCCCACACAATAGCTTGCGAGGCCAGCCGATACACAACTCAGTGCTCTTATCCTCTCAAATGAATCTGCTACCGATACACCCTTCCCGGAGGGTGTATGGCTCGGTGGCGCAGTTTGTCGACGGGGGCATTCTGCTTTCCCACGTTTTAGGATGGTGGCTAGACTATCTTGCACCAGCTTCACAAGGTTCACAAGTTTTACCAGGGTGAGATTTGTAAACCGGAACTAGGGAAGCAATGGTAGTACAAAATGCCCCCCCCCCCCGTCGACAAACAGCGCCTGGCTCGGTTGGTCTACACGGGAGCCGGCTGGAATTGATACTCCTCACCGCGCGTGTGGTAAGCGTGCCACTTGCCGCTGCACCCACTTCGCCTGAAACTGATCCACTTATAGTAATGGTAAAGTAACCCAGGATTTTATGGTGAGACTGGATAGAAATAAGACAAATTGTATTGCGAATAATAATATCGTCTTCAGCTGTGTTCATACTTAGCGCTCAACCAGAGAACTGGCGAAGAATCAACGAACATACATAGCTCGTCAAAATCAGCCAATGGACGAAGTTGTCCAATTTCTATTTTTGCGTTTGAAACGCTTTGGGTTCTCCGTTGCACTACCATCCACATCCATTCTGTGGTCCAATATTAACTG
Organism: Cooperia oncophora; assembly: GCA_036418165.1. NCBI lineage: Eukaryota > Metazoa > Nematoda > Chromadorea > Rhabditida > Trichostrongylidae > Cooperia > Cooperia oncophora. The sequence goes on from MU946923.1 coordinate 1,446, forward strand.
TCCAAATGGAAGGACAAAGATGCGTGCAGTGGCTACGAGAGTGGCGGGTACGGACCACGGAGAAGCAGGGTCATATGTATACGAAAGGAGTTGGCGTAGGAAGAGGCAGCACATTTCCCCCCCCCCCCCCCCCCCAATATGAACGATACCATAGTGGCACTATATCGTTGACAACCATGTCAAACATCTGTGCCATTCTGCAGATCCACTTCGAACGCTTCCTAAATACTCTCTTTGCTGTCGCTCTTCTCATGTACCAGAACCTAAAAAGAGTTGGGGTCTAATAACCTCAAAGGGGCACTCAAAGGAGTCCTTGCAAACGTGGGAATAACGTCATCCGTACAGAATTGGTACAACGTCTTCGGAGCTCTTCACCATTCAAGGTGAGGCAAAAGTCATGCTTTTTGTTGTGAGAAACCATTTCGCGTATGGGAATCCTTCAGATTTCCCCTCCCCCTCAAAAGTTGTTAGCACTCCAAGCTAGATACCGGTGTAAAGCTGTTCTCCGGAGTACTGCTCCTGTCTCTTACGCGCTTCAGAGCCAAGAAGCTCTCGAAATGTCGAGAGGTTAATCCTTTTACTAGAATGTAGTCTGGACTCAAACATGAGAGCCGAAAAATGGCTCATAGGCATGTCCACTGAGCACTCAAGTGCAACGTAATAGCGTAAAACTCACTGAACCGAATGAAGCAGCTTCGAATCATGAATACGAGCAAGTCCCGTCAACGGTCGAGTTACGACCCAGTGCGTCTAAGCTTGGTGGGCGTGTCCTGCAAATTCTTTTGATCATAGCTGGGCTTACTGCTCACCTGGTTTATTTTCTGCATCTTTCAATTTCCATTACCAAGCACGCCACATTTTTCGCCCTTCAATTTTCCGTGTTGCCTATGTTGAGAATGGCAATGATGATTCATGCTTATGGTTAGTTTTGTGAAGGCGGATAATAGAGATTGCACAACAAGTCTCGAGAATTTCTACTGGAAGTCTGAACTCGGTAACGATTTTTATGCCGCCGGGAGCCATTTCTCAGGAATTCCTTCCAAAAGTACAGTGACCACGGATCCAAGGCAGTCCAAGGCCTAAAGGATTCATACGCCTGGTAGGACAGGATTCGGTGCCCCTGAGCGAGCAGGCGCTGACACCGCTTTTTCGCTACGGCGGTGTACCCTTATGGGGCCCATTCAAGGTTGGCAAAATAACTCGACACGACACGCTACCGCACTCGCCCACCCACAATTTGGCCGTACAGTCACATAGGCACTAGTACCCTTGTACTCTTATCCTTTCATCTATGAAGTACAACTGATACGAAGCGCTGCTACATGGATGGAACACGTACGTGCAGCCGTTTCTATCAAAGCGATTGTTGGCACAATGCCAAGGGGAACTCGTGATAAAAATCTCCAGTGGCGTGCCTTATCTGAATCCACATAACTATGGCCAGAGAAGCCTCCACAGCACGACAGGAAGGCGAACGTAACCCCGCCTCCTCCCCCCTCCCCCACCCCGGAGACACGGGTACCGTTAGGCTCACATAATCATCCGAGTGACCGGTTTAACTAAATCATCCTTCCCTGGTAAGTGGAGACTATGTCCAATCTACGAACTTATCTCTCGGCGGCTGTGGTCTGCGCTCGAAGCCTGAGCCGTCCTCAGAAAACAGGACAAAAGGGGGCATGGCCGTATGGCACCGCAACTCTGTCAGCGCCGCCTCAGTTTTTGTCATGTAGCAATAATTGCTCCCTCCCGCTAGTCAGTACCCAGGGCCAGCTTTCAGTTGTCAGGGCTGGAGCAAGGGTTCTCTTCAGGCCTTTTTAGAGATTAGGATGTCTATCCTATTCGACCTGTTGTTGTTGCTCCCAAGATATGCTTCGGGATCTCAGCTCGCACTAGATGAAAGTAACTGAAAACAATCCTAACTTCAGAAGTCTACTTCGAAAAATTTCGGAAAATGTTAAAGCCATTCGCAGATGACAGACAGAACGCGAATATAAACGGTGAAAAATGTAGTGACGCAGGGACCGCTTGCGGTTACATAGGCGGAGCGTTCGGTCGGAGTCTCTGCTAGTCGAGCAATGGCGATCGCGCGAGACCTTCCTCAGGTATTTGGACAGCCCTAGTGCCATCCAAGAACGCTCGACGCTGCACGACCTCAGCATTTGAAAACACGCATTTCATGTTATGTACCCAACATTTCACTTCAATACACTGCCATAAAAGTATGAACGCATAGCCATAGGAGTTCATAGCTTGTATGGCCAGTGTTCAGCAGCCGACCGAATAGCTTGCCTCTTTCAACCGTCGGCAGCTCCATTAATTAGGAAGTATGAAATCGATTGTCAACAGTAGTGTTATACGACCAGCACTGACGCAGCGCTTCGTCGTAAGAGATACGGGCGCGAATAAGGCTGCGTTTTACCTATTGCGCGCAGCGGTAGCGCAAGCGTACGGCCAGCGGCAGTGCACCGAAGAGAGGATGACATATCGATCGTAGGCTTCACCCAGCGTCAACCAGCGGCACGCCACGCGTACGCTCCAGCGTGCCGCCTAGCGCCAAGCTAGCGTACCGCCACGGGCCGCTGGTAACTAGATCTCGATATGCATCCTCTCTTCGGCACTGCGTGGCGCTACGCTGGGCAGCGCTCACGCTACGCCGCGCAAGAAGTATAAACGCAGCTAAGATAGTTTCCAAACATATGACGAGATTAAGCGCCGATATCATAGTACAAACAGCCTGGATGAGTATAGGGGAATACCGGAGGTAGCACACACTGTGTAGAAGTATGAGAAATAAGAACGATGGCAGACTGCTGGCCAGAATTATGGCGCTGACTGAGAAGCTGCTTCTGCTACCCTGTTACTTGCCGCCATAGGGCATACTCTCCTCTCCCGGAAGCTGGTAGACGCTGACGCACGCTGGTAGACGCTGAAGGACGCTGTCGACCCTAACAGACGCTAGATCGACATCTGTGCTTTCCTAGCCATTGACGATGTCGGACGCTCAGAACGCTGCTGGACGCTATTGGTCGCTGGTGGACGCTGCCACAAGTATGAACACATTCTACGAAACGCGTTATTCTCTCTTTTGGTTGGAGAAATTCATTCGGGCGCATTTGGGGAGGGTGAATTAGAGCACTCCTTCATGTCCCCCTTCCTTAGCCAAGCTTATGTCTAGTGGAAACTCTGTCTACTCTGCGAGTCGAGACTTTGGGGAATCTGGTTCACTCTCTAGACCAAGCTTCGGTTAGGGGAGGGACACGGAGGCGCGAGTGGCTTTTTCCCTAGCCACGTAAGCGCCCTCATTCGTTTTGTCACTCTGCCCTTTCACGTGTTCGGTTCTCACTTGTTGCCTCCACCTATCTGGGAGTCCTTATGTGTCCTTGTTTGCTGCTTTGCAATTCCTGCTTGCTGTCACGCGGCGACGGGACTGAGCTTGCTCGCCTGCGCATTCCTTGAGGCATGATGATATCTGCCGCAATGGGTAAGCTTTAAAGGCAGTTGGCACGATAAATCCCCCAAGACGAGTAGGATTAATACGCCTGGCAGGACGGAATTCCGCGACCCTGAGCAGGCGCTGCATAATGCCTTTTCCAAGGGAGGTGCCCTTATAAGGGCCCTATCAAGCCACAACATACCGACCCAAACGCCCGCCCGCCCACAAATGGACGACCGTTCCTGACGCTCTAATCGATTCATTTGCTAAGCAAATTATGAAGCGAAGGGATTGGTATGAAGCGGCCGTGATGCTGCATGGATATATGAGTACACATACACTCCTTATCCCTGAGCCAGAGTAGGCGTGGCATTTGAACATGGCACGGAACTGGTTACTCGTGGAATATTCCAGTCTGGGACAACTGTCTTGTTCTGGGTTGGACAGAGACGCGACAACAATTGTGTCAAGAATATCCAGAAGCATAGACACCTCTAGGTTAAATTAAAACATGCGGCCACGTCTACCCGCTCTCAGGGATTTCGAGTATATGTAGCCGTACCTTCGGTAGCGGTTATTGGCAAGATGCCTACAGGAAACTCGTCCAAAATTGATTTTAACACATTGAGAACGGAGGCTCTTTCTTCGCAGGATTTTGACCGTTTCACTCCGTTCTTTCGCCATTTCCCCACTATATAGCGCCCTACTAGCATTTTAGGCCGAGCACCAAATTATCGTGCCAACTGCCTTTAAAGAGCGCAGTCGACTAGAATGGGCATGATATGCCGCGTACCCCCTCCCTGACTACATTGATACCCTAGTTTTCTGTCAATCGCTTCAAGTATCTTTTCGAGCTAAATTACCCGCGGAAATGCACAATATCAGCTTTTTCTTGCTAAATCTACCTATCCATGTGCCGATGAACGGAGGCGATGCTGATTATTGCCCGTACACGGTGTAAATATAAAATATGAGAAAAGGAATAAATTTTGCCGCTGGGTGACGTTTGTTTCCCGGATGTCCCATTGAGTTCAACGGCAATTCCGCTCAAATGCGCTCGAAACACCACTTTGTTGATCCGTAATCATCTTTCTCCACTAATGAGTCCCATTCTCCACCTATGACTGCCATACTTGTTCCCTGGCCATCTTTACCACAATGGCATCTTCGAGTTGTTATTGACATCCACGCAATTTTACTTCCTCCTCCGTTTTTACGTTACTGCCAGTTTATATCCATTGAACCGGAACAATGGTCATTCACTGAAGGCTTGCAGAACAAAAGCTGAAACATTTATTCTGCTTGCTCGTACAAATGCACAAGTGGCCAGAAGGTGGGTAGAGCAGCTGTTTGGTGTCGGATGAGAGTTAACCAACTAGTTTTATTTCTCAGCTGCTTGATCCGGCATACTGTAGCGTTTCTTATCGTGAAAATCAAAGTTTTAGGTCCAAAGCGCGATTGCGAGTGGAGTTCACATGCAAAACCATCCGTCACACACGATGATCTTCGACGACAAGCCGCTGCTATCTATCATTGTCAATAGGGCCCAGTCCCCAACGGGAGGGGGGGGAACGGGAAGGGGAGTGTACAGTCCTCATCATTACGTACTGTCGGGCGGTTCAGTGCGGCTGGTTTGGCGCGGGCCAAAAGTCGTCTGCACCAGTTGTTGAAGCGGACAAGTGACATTACTGTATTATATCCTTCGTATTACTCGTTTTCTACCACTTTTTGTCGCATACGCGTTTCAACAAAAGGCTGAGAACGGCTTCAACAGTGTGCACACTCATACTGGCTGACACGCCCCACCGGTCCGCAGATGGGACTGTATTTCTGCATTTGGTCGCTGGAAGGGAAGGGATTCGTATTTGGTCTGAAAAAGTTTTTTTTTCGATGGTTGACTATTCCTATTCCGCGAACGCTATTCACATCGTTGCGAGAATCACAGTGGGGGGGGTGTCCATTGCTGAGATAATGTTGCGCGCGTTCTGCCGGTATTGTCCGACTTTCAGCGGTTTTCCCCATTCAGTACACATATTGAGTTTTGAGATTTTGTCGACATTTCGCACAACCCCCCCCCCCTCCCACTCTTTGTCGGAGGTTGATACAACCCCTTCCCTGGACTTCTCTTCATAAAGTTGTCGAGCGGAAAGCAGGGCACATCATTGGTTGGGGATTTTAGTCGATTCTATACGACCGCCCCCTTTTTTGGGAGTTGGTACGACCCCCCCCCTCCTCCACAGCCATCTGTCCTTCCTCATCCAATCGAGCCGTCGGGGAAGGAGGGGGTAAATAGCACATGTGAAACAGGAAAACCTGCGCGACAATACGACCCCTCAAACAATCAGATTTTCCCCAACTTCCTGCCCCTTTTTTCCAAAATTTTCGCGAAATCACTATACTTTCTACCAAAAAGTTTTGCTGTCGAGCGGGAGGGGCATATAGCACGTGAAACAGGAAAATCACCAAAAGTCAACCGCCACTCCCACAACGCCAAAACGTAAATACGACCCCCCCCCCCCTCCCTTTACAACGTCCATGAAGCGAGAAAAATCAACTATCAAAATAAATTTTTCTCAGCCCACATATGACCCTCGACAAAATGCCGACCACCTATTGGGATTCCCAACAACGATGTGGCCGCATGGCGGAGTGCCTGGGAGGAGGGGGGATGTATAAAGCGTTGAAGCGGGGAAAAACCCCGCGAGCGAATACACACGACCCTGTTTCTCCACCACTTCCTCACATTTTTAGATTTTCCCACTTCCTAGCATTATTTCCTAGAATTTCCCGAAAAATTTTTCTACTTTTATCCAGAAGATATTTATCCCAGCACTTACCTGGGGTATCCAAACACGATCGTGACTGCGGTTTTTCCGTTTTCAGATGACGACCCCCTCTCCACTGCGCGTCGACGGCAAAATTTTCAGTAATAAGTGGAAACTTCGAAATCTGATAACAGGTAGGAAGCTTGGTAACATTGGCCAGAGGTAAGGTAGAAGGTAGGATAAGGGGGGGGGGAGAGGGGCTGCAGTAGATGATGAAATTGGGCAGGGTCGCCTTTTCCACATATTCTCCTCAGGGGCAGGACATTCCCTGACTGCCTATCATATTCTCTGAGCTCCGAGGTTAGCCGACCTCTTTGACATGATAGGGTCGCTAACATAAAAATGATCGGCATGGCAAATATGCGGACATCAGGAACAGGGGGAGTCTTAGTCTCTTCAAAACCAGTGACAGCTCAAGTAAATTGCTGTGATTCCTTTTTCTGCCTAGGGACCAGTTACAGCGGATTTGGACGGACGTTGCTCCGGTCATCTCTAACATGGAAGCAGAAGATTGAGGGGGAAAGTCCTGGCACCTCGCAATAGCTGTATTTTTGCTCAGCCCGTTGCGATGTTTTTGACGGTAAGCAGGGAAATTGCAATCTGCGCTGCTCCTTGAGCTTTAAAAAGTTTTTACAGCTTTCTATGCTCCTGTAGACAATACAGTCGATTTGCTCTACGAAGGTTCCCCTTCAGCACGGCCTTGTACAGGCTCATGCTAACCACGGCGCGGACTCTTCCAGAATACTAAGCGGCCAAGTTTTACTACAGCTGGCCTTCTTTTGAGCGACTCCGCACGTAGTGCTCGCACACCATGAGGTTCGCCAGTGTGTGCTGTGCGACAATCCTCTGTGTCGTCCATATAAGTGCTCTGTCCTTTTTCCTCATCAGAAAGGTAGGTAATGAGAGGAATTACAGCTGCTGTTGAGCTACCCATAGCACGATCATCTCCTGTATATGGTCAGAAGGGAATCACTTGATGATCGACTTTCAATTAATCTCTTCATTATAGAGGGGATATTTCTTTACGAATTATCAAAAGCTCAAGGTTTTCGGAAACCAATAGTTTTAACGAATTAGTTCTGTGATTGACAAGCCTCTGTTTTGCTCGCTGCAAAAAGAAATAGCTATCAGATGAATTGCTCCGATGATGTGGGCCGATTTGCATGCTCCGAAAAAGGCGATTCACTCCAAGACGTCATTCTAATAGATTATCATTATCTCGAGAGGCTAACAGCTCATATAAAAATAGAGCAGGAAAGCTTTCATAAGCGGATTGAGATTTTTGCCAGGCGTTGAAAAAAACACCATAGTGATACATGGAATTAATTCAGAAAGGCATGGCCAGAACTTCTCAGCATTACGATATGACTGGTAACCGCAGTACTTTCCCGAAGGCCCAGCAAGTTTGAAATAGAAAAATCTGGGGTGCTTATTTAGTTACGGTATTCACTTTCTGGAATGATGGGGATCAACTGATGTCCACTTCAAAAAGGCATGCAATTCTCCAGACAGGTACAGTATCACTTGAGCCCATAGGGATAAAGGGCTCAGATGCCATATACATCATTGCTGTATAATTTACATAGGGGGAGGAGGGAGGGGTAGAGGTCGGCCAGCTGTGATGGAGAGAGGGGGTCGTACTTGATTTTCTAGGAAGTCCATAGTATCATACGAACGGATGCAAAGTTTCGCCCCACCGTCCTCTTAAAGAGTGTTCGCGGCAGCAGCTGTCTACCCACTCCAGTGCTGATCTTGAAGCGGATCCGCTCCTTGCTTATGGGCTGCTGGACCGATTCGGGGGGGGGGGGATTGGGAGTGATTTCGTTGTTTGGGGGTAATTTTGCCCTCACCCTGCGCTCTCCGGAAAAAAAACCTCGTTCGAGGGAGGCGTAGTGGCACTGAGCTTTCACATCCCACATGGTGTCTGCTCCAGTTGTACTATAAGTGGAATTGTTTTACCGACATTGTGTAAATTACCCTCTCTCCTCACCTTCTGGTCTCCCCTCTTCTTTGTCTATGGGCAGTATGATGTTTTGGTGCAAATATCCGGAACGCTCAATTTTTGGGTTGATTACCTGGAAATTCCGATGACGCACACTATGTAATGTCAATCGGTGATGCCTTCAGCTTTGACAGATTGCGCCATGGAAATGTATCTATGGTTTATCGCAAAGAAACTTGAGTCCATCGCCCCTCCAGTCATCGTTTAGTCATCTCATGGCGCTCGTCGCTTCATCGGTTTCAAGCCTATCTGAAAACGGTTTCCCCCTTTTTTCGGGAAACTCACCAAGGACTGACGGAACTTCCTAATTGGTCACTCCGTCGTGGATCGAACTCGGCTTTAGAACGAGAAGGCTGCAGTATAACCCTCATGGTGTACCGGCTTAGTGGCATTGGACAAATCAGAAAAGTTGATCTGGACTTGTTTGACCATGGCAACCAGAAACAGCAAAGCTTTCCTTCTTCACCAAGTGGAGCTAAAACTCATGGCGAAACCAAGACAAATTGACTATTTAGCTTTTGAGTGACCTAGCGGCATATAACCTTCCGCGTGAACGAGCTACAGGCCAGGAGCCTCCAGAATACTCCTACTGCCGTCCGGGAGCTATCAACCGCAGCCTCCCCCGTCCTTCCATTTCTATTCCTCTTTCCTTCTTTTCCTTTCATCCTTCCCTCCTTCTCCATTAATTTTAGTTCCCTCAAAGGTGTTCGCTAGTGGCGGACTGAGAGACTGCCCGTGGAAACTTAGTGAGGATAATGTCTGGTTGACAGAAGCCCTGCGACTGTTTCACCCTGCAGTTCGCGCTCCGGAAGTTATCACAAGTAATCTGAGCCATGGGCGAAAGCCTTAACTCCAGGCGGACCCGGACTCAGAGCCTAGGAGGAGACCATTTTTCCATTTGCCGAGCCACTCTTTAAGAGACGTTTCGACATAATCGCCTTCTTCGAGACCCGGGGTTTCACATTTCAGATGAGGGAGCCGTTGACTACAAATAAGCATGGATAAGAGCAAGTAATGAACTTATGACCGTCAACTGCTCCCTGCAGTGTTTGCATATAAATTAACCGATGTGATTCGAAGGGACCGCAAAACCCTCTTCAAGCCCTTAGGAAAAGCACCTTAGCCTCCACAAATTACCGCACCTTGATTGATTACAATAGCTATGTACCCGTATTCGTGTCCTCATTATTGTTACTCGATCTGTGTCGTTGAAAATCTGCTCACCTCAGCACCCCCCCCCCCCCCCCGCCAGCTCAAAACGTCTGAGCCTCACCTACGGGGACAAATACTTCGGATTTAGCACCCCATGGATGTTGCATATAAAGACGTTCACTAAGCTCCAGCATGGAAATCAAGCACATGCCGTATTCCGAAGGTGTACAGTGTGCCTTAGGAGGGGCCGCTGTTCAGCGAGGCTTAGTCACGTCATGTTTTGAGCAAAACTTGCCTGCCATGCTATTTCACTCAGAGGATGAAATGATACGGCGACATGTTCTAATGCTGATTAAGCCATGTCAGAATGTGTCACGCTTGGTGTTGAGGCTTATATTTAGACGGGCAGACATGACGTGGATCGGCCCTGCTAGAAAGTCCCCCCTCTCCCCATCTCCAGAGATATGAGCCTCCTCCTCCCCGTTAGTCCTTTGACACGGGTCTAACCTCTTCAAAGTGTGAGATTACCGTGAGATCTCAACAAGCACTGAAGAACTAAGCCGTGCTGATGGGTATTACTAACTGTCCGCACTTACATGGGAGGGGGCCAAAAAGAAGACACTTCGCCCGAGGCACATATCAGTAAAGAATACGCAGCCCAGAGAGAAGACGTGGATACGAGTACCAGGGCGGAAGATACCCAAGATGTTCCTCGATAAGCAGGAGCAGGCTCTCGCCATCACCTTCATGTACACCAAAATATGAAGTCATCTCCAGTCGCAGCCTGACTGGAGAAGGCCTATAAAATTCACGTCACCTCCAAACAGCTGCGAAACTTCTAGTATGGAGTCACCCATGGATAGCTACCTGGAGACCAGTACTCTCGATCTGGAAGACCTCCAACATCGAGCAGCTCCGACAACGTCGCCACGGTCCAGGATATCATCTTCACCGCAATTGCGCAATTGCCAAGGCACGGGTTGATGGTATGGACCGGAAGTTCTGGAATGGGAAGACCGATATTTTCTTCGTGACCCGGACTGAAAGTGAACGCTGACGGTTACATCGACCAACTCGTGGAGAATATCCTGCCTTCATGTCATCGCCTGTACCTTCTTGGAAACTTCGTACTGCTACAGGATTGGGTGCCTCCACACGGAATCGAAGGGCGTTGGAAAACTCTCGCCTACTTGGAATGGAAGGGCGTTGAGTACCTGAAGAAGACGGAGCATCAAGAGTGTCACCTGACCTAAGCTCCCTCAATTACCGGGTTTGGGCGGTGCTCACAGGGTGGTTTAGAGTGGCGGAGAAATCAACGACCTCGCTGGACTCAGGCCCCACGCGAATCACGGTCAGCGTGGCAGAATCTTTCGATGGCCTTCCTCCAGAAGACTGTGGTGGGGTTTCGTGATCGTGTACAATGTGTTGTTGAATTTGATGGTGGAAATGTCCAATCACAAGTCTATGAAGTGTAGCTTATGTCGCTTGAAAATCGAGGAAAAAAGTGTCTTTTTTGCCGCCCCCTTGTATATGGATAATAGTTAAGGAAGAGCCATTGTACAACTGGCACCGCTGAGGCTATACCCTGCACACGCTCTAGCCTAGGCCACAAAGCCTTCCATACCCCGGCGGTCGATCGGTTAGTACCGCTTCCTTTTGGAGGAGAAAAACTTTGAAAGGTACATTGACCGCCCCTGTCATTGTGTGGGCCAAATCGCTTCCAGCAGCCACTGAACTTCAGGATAGCAGTGCTGCACGCATGCCATTGCACTCGCGTCACTTTACCTGGAAAAGAGGGGCGGAAGTTGCAATAAAAGCCGCCATTTTGACGCGGAGTTCTGTTGGATAGAGCAATAAGTGCGTTTCAAAAGAGCTTAGAATGCGACAGTAGCCTTGCAAAAAGTAATGCAGAAGACGTCATTTGAAGCTGAGGCATTAAAAACTACAAGAACATCCTTCACGACCCAATATGAAGGACGAAGAATTGGATGAAGGACACTTCCCTACTACCGGCGAACAGAGAAATGGAATCATTAAGCCCTCCCTCCTTGTGTTTTTCAATGAAAGGTGCACGCACGGCGCGTGCTAGAGAGGTCCTTACTGGCATTAGGCCTTTTATGCCCTCAACCCCTTCTTCTTGAGAACTACTACAGCCACCTATTCCACCTCCACCCATACAGTAGATGACACTCGAGAGCGCTTATAAGCTTGGGGGTGGCCACACCTGTAAGCTTCTTGTGTCTGTCCTTGCCTTTGTTTTCTCTTTTGTTTTTTCACAATCGTGCCCCACCCTGCGAGCCCTGCAACTTCCTGCCAAGTACCTTGTAAACTCAAGCTCGGCGAAATGGTACTAGCGTCATTGGGAGGCTACTCCTCTATTTTTTCCAGATCTTGACCTGTCATTCAGATAATTTTGACAGGAGTTTACAGAGTGCTTAACAGGTGATATCAAGGCTTAGCAGGTGTTCACAAGGTTATCCGGTAGTCACATGTATACAGTTTACAGAATTTGGTAGCTAGTAAGTACTTACGAGTAGGACTGCCTCCCTCATTTCAGGCTCACACCAGAAAAGATGCTTTCTAGCGATCTTTTTGAATTAGGGTTTGACCAATTTCGCTGTGGATGACCTTCAGGCAGAAACATGTGCCCGACGCAGGCCGAACGCTTCCAGTCAGCGGCTTCGCAAAATCCACTCCTTCAAAAATTCGGTGGTTCCATGGGTTGGGGGGCCAACGGTGTTAAATTTTTTGTTCACTTCCAGCAGAGATAATTCTTATGCTAGGCAATTTTCCAGTATGACGTTAATCCCTCTGAGGCTATTCGTTATTCACGGTTGTTATCCGTGAAAATCGCGCTGGAAGTGTTCTAGGCGGCGCTTGTATCGTGGATGAATCGCCTCATGTTTCTGAAGCATTAATCGTTAACATCTTAAGCCCGGAGCTAGCTTGCCTGGGATATCAGCTCTTGACCATGAAAACATTCCTGAGCTTATCTTGACTTGCCCACCCCAACATTCAGCGATTAAGCTTAGTTTGCAGCGATTAAGCTTCCTGGTTTCTGCAGAAGACTTCCGTCGTCTGGCAGCATCAACGCTTACCCATTAGCAGATTTTCTTATTGCCTTCTTTAAATATGATCACTTGCATTTGTAACGCCTCGCACACGCTCTGCAAGTGATGTTATCCCAGGTTTAGCACACCAGCAGCATTGAGAGAACCGCATCAGGAAGCTATTGTATACAGGATCGGCCAACCTCGTGTCCTAGTTCGGCATCAGAGCTATGTTCCAGTTGGAGTATTTCTTTAAGGAGTGAGCCGTACACCCCACGCCACAGGGAAGACAAGGGCAAGAGAACTCGTAAATTGCCGCTTCGTCACGCGCGGCTATGGGCATGACGTTTCCCCAAGTTGCACTACCCTTCCGACTGAAGCATCGAATCTCATGTAGACAAGGACATAATAGGCACCTATGCCTATTTTTGGTCGCACATTTTCTGTTTTCGACAAATACCACCTAAAATCTTCGTCATTAGCGGGCGCGACGCTGCACGCGGTGCACACTGGCGCGCACAATTACGACTCTCTTTGCCACATACCCAATCCTCGCCCAGCATTTGAAGCAGTCTCTCGGCGGAACCGGAAAAAAATTTTGGGACTCGTGTTGGAGGAAGATGTTTTGGGGATTCGTGTGGTCCTAACTCCTATCTCGATGCTGTGCCCTGATTTTTCCTACCAAGTAAGTCTGTAAGTGATCGATCAATTGTTCAGGAATGGTGAGGAAGGTGGTGCGGTAACACACCTTCCACACACCCGCTTCCCAAACTAAATCACGTTATCAACACCATCTTCTGCTCACTACATGACAAATGAATGAACGAGAAATGTTGAAAAACTTTCCGTGAGGGAAGCCTCTCCGTCTGGAACGGATTAGGCATGTATGTCATGGCGATGGCATGACTTTTTGGCATGACTACTCCGAAGGGGAGAGACGGCCAGGAGTTACCGCTGCGCTCGAAGCTAGGTCACCGCGCGCGGCAACCTGGTCGCTTGGCGCGGCGGTGAGTCTTGACTTGGCGTTTTGCCAGCTTCTGATAGATATGACCCTGTTTACTTAGACTGTTCTTTATCCTCATCTTCCATTCGGGAAGCCAAGGATGGGAGTGCTAAAGGTGGTTAATAATGTCTGACTACGAAAAGGTATCCAGTTATAGTCTCCCACAAAGTCCCTTAACGGCGAAATGCAACTTGCGCGCGGTGCATTTTGGGCGGTGTAGCAAGGAATAAGCCTTTCCCACGGTCCCGTACTCGGACCCCCGTGCAGTTTCGGGCGGGGAAACCACGACACATCGACAGCTGGGGGGCTGTTAGTCTCATACACCCTTAATGTTTTGAGCGTACCATGTGTCTTTAAACATCTAGAATGTTGGGATCTCTATGAAGGATTTACCTTACCGTATGCGGGAAGAGAGGCTCTCCAGCTCCGAAAAATATATGAATCATCGCTAAAATTCGTCATTCCCGAAAATGATATCATTGACGTCTTCCGCGATAATCATCTCAAGTCTTAAGTCTAGGCGGGAAATCGTAATCAGCTAATCATCCTTATTTAGACGTCTCTCCTCCCTACACGGCAAAGAAAATACGCAGGTGAAAAGCGAACAATGATTACGAGTCTCCTTTTGCCCCGATTAAAGCGGAATGTGTGTTGAAGATGTGTGTTGAAGACAGCGTTCATAAGTGTCCAGGTTCGACTCTCGATGAATCTTGGCATTTCAAATTCTTATAGGGTATTGCTTTAGCCGTAACCAAGATGGTATAAAAGTTTTATTGGCTAACGTTTCGGCGCCTTATCGCCTTCGTCAGAGCCTGGAAAAAGTCAAAAATCAAAGTGAAACTACCCTCGGAAATCATTTCAAACCTCAGATAAGCTAGTCCCAGACCAGTAGGATCCAGAAAGTCATAGAACACAACCACAAACGACTCACCTTTAATGCACGACCGGTTCTTGTTTGAGACCACCGCTAAATAGACTCCCCGTCGGTGGCTTCAGCTGACCTGACCGCTCTACTTGATGCCGATGGCAACTGAAGCCCACACAGGTCAGCAAACGGGGCGAGCTCGTTTGTGATGGTCAGGCATTCGTCCTCCTTCTATTCATTCTGGGATTTTTAGCGCTAATCCAAAACGCTTCCAAAGTTTGGGCCGGCCCGAAGTCTGTGGTTCTCGCATCAAAATCCTAACCATCACCTCAAACTCCGCGCCTCCATGGCGCTGAACCCGATGACTACCCAGGGGGACTCTTGTCATTGTGACTCCACATTGTGTGACATGTCCTTCTGAGCGGGAGGGGGACTGCATGGAATCAGGTGATCTACCTTATATCATGCAAGAGTTGTGGGGAGCAAGTACTCGGGAGCACTGGCACGACCCCCTGTGCATCAGGGAAGAATCGACACACCTAAGATAGCCTGAGGTGATCAAGCACCCAAGAGTCCCCTGTAGTCACCGGAATTCAGCGCCAACTGGCGGCGCGAGTTTGAGGTGAGATTAGCTTTGATGCGCAGAACCACACGACTTCGCGCGCTAAAACTTTGGAAGCGTTTTGGATTAGCGCTAAAAAATCCCAGAATGAATAGAAAGGACGAATGCCTGACCATCACAAACGAGCTCGCCCCGTTTGCTGACCTGTGTGGGCTTCAGTTGGCCATCGGCATCAAGTAGAGCGGTCAGGTCAGCTGAAGCCACCGACGGGGAGTCTATTTAGCGGTGGTCTCAAACAAGAACCGGTCGTGCATTAAAGGTGAGTCGTTTGTGGTTGTGTTCTATGACTTTCTGGATCCTACTGGTCTGGGACTAGCTTATCTGAGGTTTGAAATGATTTCCGAGGGTAGTTTCACTTTGATTTTTGACTTTTTCCAGGCTCTGACGAAGGCGATAAGGCGCCACGTTAGCCAATAAAACTTTTATGCCATCTTGGTTACGGCTAAAGCAATACCCTATAAGAATTCACAGCGTTCATAGTTCGCGACCCTAGCGAGTAAGTCGGGCGTCTGCGAGCGATCGCGATCTATCCTTATTCGTCGAATGCAGTGATCCAAGAAATATCTAGCCCGAACGTGACCTGATTAATAGATGCAACGGACAAACGGCTAGCGGTGGAGGACGATTGGTCGCAGTGCGTGATTCTCAAAACTTCCTGCACGCTGAATCGCAGCCATTCGGCGTGAGTATAAAGCGCTGCTAAGAGACTTCATTTTTGCAATTTTCTCCCGCGTTTATTATTAATTTTTTTTCAAAGTAGCCGCCGCCGCAGCACAACCTTTATGCCCTAGCTCATCAGCTATTTTTACCCAAAATGAGTGTATCAAAGCAAGTCCAGCTTGTGGCCACTGAGAGCGTGTGTTGAAAGCATAGGCACCCATGAGAGATTCAAGTCCGTGATAGAATGATTTTAATCACAAAGTTCCACTCAACTACAGTAGCGGACTTCAAAAATCTAGGCGTGGACCACTTATCAGCTTGTAAGGTTAGGCCCATCCACACTATCCAGGGGGGCGTGCCGCCGGCCTACACGACCCCCTGGACTGGAGAACGCTCATTCAGCGGCCGGGTTGTGAAAACTAGCGTGTAGCACCTGTACCTTCGGCCGTCCTGATCTTCCCTCTGAATGCGCTCGTTGCTTCTTCCGCCGTATGCTCATACGAACTCATACTACACGCCAACCGGTAGCGTAGTGAGGCAGTTGCACACACTCAATCCACGCGGCATCGTTCAGGTCAGATTGCGACTCGGCTCCCTTCCAAGCCAACCAAGCCTTCCACCCTTGGAACGGTCAATTGGTACCAGACTTGCCTGGGAAGATAAGAACGCTTGACCTGTAGACCGACTGGTCCGGTCCTTTATGCTCACACAATGCTCAAAACCAATCGCAAAAAAATGGGAGCCTCATCCAGGGCGTTTTGATTGATTATCCCACAGTTTTTAGCATCTACCATTTCATGCATAAATAGCATACCTATGTGCTGCTATGGAAATGCAGCGGAAATTAGAAGAAGAAAGAGGAGTCATGTCTAGCCCAGAGAATTAGCGATCCTACAAAGTCCCAGGCGTCTAGACCTTTCTCAATCATTAGTGAGTATACAGCTTCTGGTTTATATATAGAGACATTTCCATGCCTACACGGCGGAGAGCCTTTTCTACAGTACTCGTACAAAATTATTTTTCTCACATGAATAATGTGTTGTTGTCTGTGAAGGTCTGATTATTCTATACACCTCCATAGGATCCATCGAAGATAAGTTTTTGTTTCAGAACCGAAGCGTACTGTGGGAAAGCGCTTTGAAGGAGGCGTGGTTCCAGCATTAGTCAACATGCCAACTATCTCTCGCTCTCGGCAGGTTTTATGACACTCTCCAGCACCATGCCCATAGGACAAGCTCAGAGAATTTCAGCTAAAGGGAAGTTCAAAGCGTCATGCTTTCTTCTTTATTAGTGAGTCAACTGGCACAGCCAAGTCAGTGACGTCTTCCGTAAGAATGTTCCTTTCCTGGGAATACCTTTTCTCTTCATGACTGAGTGATGATTAATGTCAACTATCTGAACAATTGAGGTAATTTTTCGATGAATAATAGAAGAGAGATGGCTCATCTCATAATGGTTGTGTACAGAACTAACAATAAGCCGAAAGTAATGAAGTCCATATCTCGCCCTTGAGGGGGAGGATCCACGGATTTGTCCACGAGAAAGGTGGCTGCAGACAGTAGCCGAATCAGGAGGGGAGAAGGGATGTCTCAAAATTTCCTTATGCCCTCCGCCCCCTCTCTTGTGCACACGATGACTAGATCTCTTTCCTACTTTTAATGCGCTCACGAAAAAGCTTGTGGACCTCTACAACGTCGAGGACTGTGAATGAGGGTTTCTTTTTCTTCCTGTATTTTCCTCCACGCATTTCTCATCTTCTTCTTGTTATTGTATCCTACCAATGATATCCAACCAAATGTACGGTAGAATCCTCGGTGCTACTGTAGCACCGTAAAAACAGTATTCCAGCGAAACTGTCCATGGGATTAAATTCACTCTAACCAGGAAAGGTCAACAGGTCAGCCCGGCCATATGCAATGAAATGCACACGGTGAACTCGAAACTATCTTTAAAATTTGCGGAACGATTCTCTGAGCGGAGTTATGGAGGTTTTTCTTACTGTTTTTCTTCTTCCAGGCGCGCTGGCGCCGAAGCGTGTGGTGCGACTCACAGCGCTCTTCGCGCAAAATAGATGTTATGTTCCTGTTCAGGGGGTCAAATAACCCCTAGAGACGTCACCTTAGCGAAATCTGAGGTTCTGACTCAACTTCGCAAAAATGGGGTATGGATAGTCATGGCTGCCTATTGGTGATGACTGGTCTTCGAGCTGAAATAACTCTTCAGTCATGTCTTTTCGCAAACAACAGTACCTGGCTTACTTATTTGTGCCGTCTGCATCATTTTCTTGACTATCGGGAGGAAATTCCCATTCCGAGACCAGTCCATCGATGGTAGGTGAGCTCCTAACTGCTGCTTTACCCATGGAATAACTCAAATTTTCCAAGTTAGGTCGAAATATCAGATTCGGCTAGAAACTCGTTCCCAGGGGTAGTTTTGACCCGCTGAATCGTGGTACAGCATTGCAAAAACCCCTGTGACATGTACTACGGGGGGCAAGCACAAGCACTCTTTCAGGCCACAATGGGTCTACACTTTCGAAAGAAACTGGTCGCAGTTTCCTTACAGGATAGTGCAGGGGCGCAAAGATGTTAAAAGCTTTGTCGGCCACGTTCTTGGACAAATGCAAAAACTTATGCCCTGCCGAGAACCGATCCTACGACTTCTCGCCTAGTAAACCCTCTCGCTATCCGTTGCGCTCTACTGCCACGTTTGAAGGGACTCCATACCTGTATGTAAAGACGCTTCAAACAACCACGCGGGGATAAAACCCTCCATAACTCCGTTCAGAGAGTCGTTCCGCAAATTCTGAAGGTAGATTCGAGTTCACCGTCCCAAGACGCGTACAACGGTGTGCACCTCATTGGAAATGGCCGGGCTGACCTGTTGACCTTTCCTGGTGAGTTGATTGGTGTTTCATCCTCAGCGGCTTATCTTTAAGTCTTGCTCGCTGCAGATGATGAGGCATTTCTGGGGAGATTGAGGCGGAGCCAGCTCATGCTGCCTGATATCTCTGTATCACCTTTGTCGTATCAGTCGTTTTCCACTAATTCTTTTCACTCACCCACTTCAGGGCTGGCGCCGCGCAAAACCTATACTCTGCGGACTGACACGCTCCATCCTCAGCGAACAAGATTACAGTTATGAGGTTGGCGGAAAAGTTCTGTCATATTTTTTCAAATTAGGCTTACTTTTTTTATAGAGAGGCGTACAAGATCAAAATTATACAGCATTATTATTGCGAGGTCTTGCCAGTTTTTGAGCACTTCATGGATGTCACTGTTTCAGGCCTGCGCGACGCAAAGTTGGACATCATCTCGATTTTCTTAGGCAGGGATCGTGGGACTTTTCTCGTCCATATAACGGGTGGCCACGGAAGGCAACCTGTCATTAGAAGGAGCAAGGAGACAGTCATCCAGCTCTCTTGTACGAGCTTTGGCTTGACTCTCTTGGACTGGGTGGGCTGCAGCTGAAGGCAGACTCCGCGGACAAAAATTTCCCCTCTGATCGACGATTCGCTTCAGATCTCGCAAAGCTGCTTTGCGTGCGGATTGACCAAGGGAGCAGCTTCTTCATCCAGCAATTTCACAACCTGCAGCTCCCTCTAGGTTCATATGCACGCCCACACCTCACTTCGTCATCAAAATTGTAGGATCTCGCTTCGAAGCATCAGCGTTGCGAAAGCTTGTCCAATTATTGGGGGCATTGTCCTTATGCAGTCCCATCATTTTGGCATCGGCAGCTAATGGTGGCGTTAGAGTGATAGAAGAAAGAGCTTGAGGATATGGTTAAAGGGTCGGTTGGTGGCGGACACCATTACTGCCAATTATTGCAAAAGAGGGAGAAGCAGGAGTCGAATGAATGGTACTAATAGAAAGACTATTCCTCGATGTATAACTGCTCACATTACCGATCACCCCTCTCCAGGTAATGGGCAAGTATTTTGAGTTTAAAAAAGTATGACAGAACTATCTTGCCAATCTGGTACACACCACTCCTGTTCGGAAGAATAAAGTGATTGAACCGGCGACGCCTGATGGTAGCTAAACGCGTGACATGTCGCCGTCTCACTTCTGGTAGTCCTCTACCGCTGAGTAGGTGTTTGATCGCGGAACCTTGCAACCTGCACAAACGCTGCAGCCTGAACATAGCGTGGGCAGGGTATGGAGCCGGTACCGAGTATCATTAATCTATCATTAATCTCCAGCCCAGATTCCGTGCATCTATAAGCGGAGAAAATGGCGCACCACAGCAGCTGCAGAGCCATTCACTCCGCTCATGGTATGGATCAAGGTTCTCGGAGATGACAGTTTTCAGGGAACAGTTTTCTTCAAGCGATTATGGGCTTCCCTGTTGCGAGGACGGCGCTTCTTTCCGCTCACAACGGGAACCTCGAATATTTATTTCGTTGTTGTTTTGGCCAAGGGTGAGTGTGGTCTGGTTGCTAATGGGGTCGTCTTGTGCATACTAAATTTATTACGTGTGGACGAAGCACATGTCAAACAATGAACAAGCGAAATGCCGTTGCATATTGAATCAGTGTCAAAAACATTCTGAAAAGGATGAACGTTGGAAACCTTAAAAGATTCGAGATAAACTCGCCGCTGACCCATCCTTTTGGGATGCTGCACCCATCTATTAGGTTGTCCGGAAAGTTCTCAGCCGTTTTGGTGCACCTACTATTTTTTGTACATTCACTGCTGATTAAAAACTCATTCTGCCTTGCTTCTCAGTAGCACATCCTGTAGAGAATTTCTTGCGCTATCTGATGGTATAATTGCCGTTTCACCATTGCTTGATGAACCCCTTTTTTCAAGATTTTTTCAAGCATGTGAAAAGAGCACTTCGGACGATATTTTTGCAATCGAAACAGCTCAACAAATTAACCAGGTGTGGGGGCCCAATAGTGCTAGAGAAAGCACTGTGCGGCAATGGCTCAACAAATTTCATTCTGGAGATTTCAGCCTTGAAGATGAACCTCATAGCGGTCGACCTAAAGCAATATCTGACGAGGATTTGGGGGATTTTGGAGGCTGACCCATCCCAAACAGTTCGAGAGATAGCAGAAGAGCTAGGCCTTGGCAAATCCACTGTTGCAGATGGTCTGGAACGCATTGGGAAGGTGAAAAAACTCGACAATTGGGTGCCACAATCGGAGTGACCGGCAGGAATCGGCACGTCTCGAGGTTCCTTCTGCCATGCTTTTGCGGCAGCAGAACACCGTTTGGCCTCCGAATGGTCACACCTGTTATGAAAAATGGGTCATGTATGATAACAGGAGACGTTCCGGACAGTGGTTGGATTTCGACGAACCACCGAGGTAATTTTCAAAGCCGAACCCTCACGAAAAAAAAGATTCTGGTCACGGCTTGGTGGTCATCGGCTGGTGTGATCCACTATAACTTTTTATCACTAGGCCAACATCGCACAGAGAACCGCTAACTGTGAAGGAAATCGACGCATGTACGAAAATTTTGTCCTCATCAGCAACCGTTTAGTCAAAGAACGGGGTCCGATTCCTTTGCATGACAACGCCCACACGTTTCACAATCACTATTCCATAAATTGAACGAATTGGGGGTTGGAAGTTCTACCTCAACGCCATATTCTTCAGACCTTTCGCCAACCGACTATCACCTTTTCTAACATTTTCAGAACTCCCTTGCTGGAAAATACTTCATCAATCAGGACCAGGCAAAAAAGCCTTAGTGGATTTCGTGAATTTTCGACCACCCAGTTTTTTACTTTGATGGATTTCTCGACTGCTGTCGCTATTTCGATTAAATCCCGCCGTGAGTATCAAAAAAGTTACGATCGTTTAAAGTGAAACACCCAAAACGCTGAGAACTTTCCGGACAACCTAATATTTCTATTCAGAATCGCAGTGGATTATTGAGTGCAATGTGCCTTACTTAGCAATTTGCGGAGGCAGCGACGTACAAGGCAGTGGTTTTATCCTCCAGAAAATCTGGTAGCATATATCGTCTTCGGGGCGTAGGGGGTTTATTTGACCTGGGCGGTGCAGTCGAGATTTGAACATACAGACCGCGCGGCTAGCGTATCACTGTGTACTATCATCATCCTAGAGTGATACATAAGAAAACAATTAATCCTTCCGTAGCACCACAACACCATATTCATCCTTTAGGGTATCGGTTGGGAGATCCACGTTGTGGCGATACCACAAATTAGCCAGTTTCCCTAACTTGTTGACCCTACATACTGCAGCACTTCCAGACTAAGTCCAGGTCTCTGGCACTTCCTCTGTGGGTGCTAAGTGGAACACGATGTGAAAGGCTCGACGACTTCCCGTCTTTTCCCTCCTCCATCTCGCCATAGCCGAAGAAGTCTTACTGCTTTAGCTGCTCCTTATCTCACACACTAATTCGGAGTCCTCAGGTTTGGGTAACAAAGCGGCTTGCGGTATGCCCAATTATATGTAGTCACTAGGTCAACACATTCAATTTCACGTGCAATTTTCGGGGGTACTGTATCCCGTCTGTTGTCCTAAACTTATGATCTTGTGCGCTTTCGGAGTTACTGTAGCTAGACCTAGAATGTCCACATGAGCTGTTTTCCTTGTATATTCCTAGAGTTCGTGACATTTCTAACCGGAAACTGCCTAGCCCTAGTTAGAGATCTAATTTGCACTTTTATCGATTAACCCACAAGTCTTTTGACAGTCAGATTCACAGGGTTGATGTGGGGGTTACCTCCTTTTGACTTTGCTGTAGCAAGAGCTAATGGTATCATCGCTTCGTACGCCTGAATGATTGCGCTCACATCATATCCGATAGATTATTTCCTCTTTCATTTCCTCGCTCTCTGTCTGATCTGATCAAAAAGCATATGCTAACTGCTAAAAAGACCTTTAGTCCCGTTTGTAGTGAGCCATAATGGCTCTCTTGTCCGCCCACGATTATCAGTGGGGGAGTGAGCCAGCCATAGCAATCGACTTCTATTCCAAAATGGACTCAGCTCGGTGACGGGGGAGGGACATTTTGCACTTCTGCTGCTTCCCATCGAGGTGTAGAGCCATCCAGAGAGCTATTTCATGAGCTTACAAGAGTTGACAGGTTTTACCATGGTGGCTAGACGAGCTTGCTCCAGCTTCACAAGAGTTCACAGGTTTCACCAGAGTGAGACTTGTAAACCGGAAGTAGTGAAGCAAAGTGCGAAATGCCCCTCACCCCATCGCTGAACTGCGCCCAAAAATGTGCTGGAATGTGAATGTATATTTGAGACCTAGGTTCGTTGTCCTAGCCGGCGCTATCCCAGTCACCACAGTGGGGAATCCATATCGGTGAGGGAAGAGTGATTCTACGTAAATGACTTTCGCCATTTCCGGCACGTCATATATCCCTCCTGGCCATCAATTCTCGTTCCGTTCTAATTGACAGCTGATGGGATTTTCGTTCGCACCACTTTCCTCTCGCTGAGGAATGTTGGGGTTGCTTGCGAAGTAGCGCATGGACGAAGGAACCGTATTAGGGATATTT
>MU946935.1:0-41928 GCA_036418165.1 Cooperia oncophora
AGTTGGTATCTATTGCCTTGCACTTGTACCATCGAATCAATTACCAAAGGTAGGTGACTGTCGCAGAGACAAGGGTTTTTTTTTATTTTCCTATTTGTAGTGATTCATATCAGTCATTTGTAAAGTTAGTTACACTCCAATGACAAGGGCAGTGAGACAATGGCTGGGGACGGGCGGTTGCTACCAGCGTCATTGGTGGAAGGGCGAAGTGGGATGTGGCCAGATGCCCTGTCACAGCCACCACTAACACTGGCAGTGACCGCCCGCCCATTTCTGTCGCCCCCATTGCCTTCAATGTTTTGTATGACTTGCACATGGGCAATTGACCGTTACTCCTGTCACTGCATTATACGGAGTTCGTGGTCGAGAAATATTGATAAACTCGAAGCAACTTGCACAAAAGCCGGTTGCGCGGAGAAAACCCTCAACCCGAACGCCTTTTCTCTTTCGCACCTTCCTTGAAATGTATTGCATTTGATGATGCCGAGACTCTCTGACATAGACTTCATTGAATGCAGGCTGCACGAAAACCGGATGAGGGGACACCCTCACCCATAACGAGAAAGCCGGATGGCCGACTCCGCTCCATCCGATTATTGGCAATATGTCTTTAACGAAGTCGATGACAATACGATATCCCCCTCCCACCACCTCACCGCCTACCAACGCCTTTGCCAAATTCTTGGTAAAAATTTCGCTGTCATCCGGGAGAGGGGCAGGGTGCTCAGACCAATACGATCAACTGTCCTATTTTTGCCGTGTTGCCAACCAGGGAAGGTGAGGGGGATATAGCGCGCATGAGACGGTAAAAATCGCAACGGGGAAGCCAAATAGACCCTTCTTCCCTGATAGGGTTACTCAGAAAGATGCCGTATACTGGTTACAGAGCTAACTATGAGTAGTGTTTTTGTGTGTTTCAAATGGGAATTCGTGTCCTGTTCTTCCATATGCAGTTTGATATTGCTATTTTTAGACCCCTCTCGGTGGCATCCACGTTTCTGAGACGCGACAACGTTTCGAAGCCGGCGAACTTCATCCATCAACACTTCTCATGTGCCCACATAGCTGTGTGATCAATCTTCCCAAGCCTCGGTCAGTTTTTTTTAAACCTTTTTGTGAAGATTCTGGGTTTTTCGAACTCTATTTTTTATTAGAGGCGAGGTTAAATAATGAGCCACCGCAAGTCATTTGAGAAGCCACTACGATTCCGAGTGCAAGTAGAATGCGTGCCGCGTCCCAAAATTTGATTGATCATCGGCAAAAACTTCATCCTTTGTTTTTTATTAATTTTTCCGAGGATACATCTATGAGGATCATTTTAGCGAAGTTCAACCTGATATCGGACCAGCATCGATGCTTCTCGGAAATCTAGTCCAAGGTGTCAGAATTGCAGGAGCTCAAGGACGCAGTCTTGGATGTGATGATGATATGGTAAGTTTCTAGGCTATTAAAATAAGGATAGCTCTTTAATTTCTTTTTTTCAAGTTAGCAATTGTGACCCCTCGATTTGTAGAGCCTGCTGGAAATTCTACGGTCACGAGCGTCAACTTCACCTGATCACAGAGATTATACTCTGAGTTACTTTCCAAAAGTCCAGCAACAAGACACGGGCGACATGTGCGGAGCTCTGCTTGAAGTGAGTTTCTTGCGTATTTGTTCTTTTTAATATTTGGTTTCAAATAAATAAATAACCGATTGTTTTTATGTTTTTATTTATTTCTTGTTTTCCTAACTGTTGTCATGCTTTTCTTTTCTTGCCCTTTCTTCTTCTTCCTCATTTTCCTTTTTTTTTTTTGCTTTCCTTTACACTATCCTGCACACAATTCCACTAGTACGACTCCATGTAGAATCTAGTTTTTATTCGCCATAAATAGTTGCCGTTAAGATTCTTCGGTGCCCTGATCAATATAATATCGGTTTTCCGTGCTGGCGCCAATAGGTGCCAGTTTGGCGCCACCACCACTTTTTTTCAAGAACTTGGCAAATGTATGCTTGGGGTAATTAGGGGTTCTGGCCACGAGCATGACATTCGTTTTAGCCCTGACGCCTTTTGGCGCCAAAAGCCGCAAATTTGGCGCTGCTACCTTTTTCACCGAAATCAATAAGAACTGGCATAATAGCGTTGTTTAATGTCCTGATCACAAATATGGCATTCATATTCGTTCACCAGCGCAATTTAGCGCTCTGCTAACGGTGAGCTAGGTAGAGGAGTGATCCTTTTCTCTCCAAGCTCAACCATAGCAGAGCGCAGGTGATCATAGTGCCCTTTACTAGTGCTAGTGAATGAATGCCATATTTGTGATCAGAATGCCAAATAACCCAAATTTGCAAGTTTTCATCGATCTTCGTGATAACGAAGGTGACGCCAGTTCGGGTGCTTATGGCGCCAAAAGCACCCATTCTGGCGTTAAGGGGTATCATATGCATGATCGGGGCACCGAATAACCTCTATAGTAAACTTTCAGCGGAATTTTCCCTGAGTTTTTGGAGTAGTGATGATAGATTAGTACCCGCATTCTTGCATACGTTGTTTCCTTAACATTGCATTGAGAAAAATGTTCGAAGATTGAGTTGGAGTCTTTTCATTTTTGATTTCTATGGATGTATGTTTAAGGAGAGCAGAACGAATTGGGGCTTTTCCGTTGAACGAGGTCGTCTCAACGCTGGCGACCATGTGGCACTGATTTTCTCTCCGGGCATCGACTTCATTGCGGCTTTTTACGGTTGCCTTGTAGCTGGTGAGTCCATTTGCTTAGCTTTTCGCAAAGCTGTTGCGATCCGATTATACTGGAGTTTCGTTCATATGGCTGTAAAAACTGAATCTGCTGGAAGATTTGTACATGCCTGCAAAGGAAGTTTTATAGGTGTTGTTCCCGTATGTATTCGGGCACCATCGGCAGCTTCCCTTCAAACCACTCTGCCATCTGTGAGAATGATTGTCGATGTTAGCAAAGCAGTAGCCATAGTGTCGAATAGTGCAGTTTGCAAGTTGCTGAAGCGTAAGTAGACTTCTACTAGTACCTATTTCGCCGCTAATTATGCTCTCTTGAGGCGGAGACCCGTCCACAGGACTTATGCCACAGGCTCTGACAGCCTCAACCCCACGCCAGGGCTGTCTATAAAAAAGAGCCATGACACGTTTATTGTTGGAAATAAAGATGGCCAAAATTGCTCACGTGCTTCTGGGTATGAGGATGCAGCAACCGAAAGTGACTCAGCTCTGTTGAAGAAGGGTCCTTTCACGGGCGGCTGGTTCTCTCTGTATAGATTAATTTTACCCGCGACCACTGCCATTTTTCTATCGATTAGTCCCCTCAGAGTTAAAGCAGGCTGATCTCACCGAGCTGACTCTTTCGAGCTGCCGTATGCATTATCGTTGACATTCAACAGTACTCCACATTGCCTTCATGCGAAAAGGAAAGCCAACACAGAACCCTCAGTAATCTTTGCATCGAAATCGCATGCTAGCTGTGCTAAGTCCTAAAAATGATTTGCTTGTTTTGATTATACCCCTAATGTCAAGCAATCAATCATAGAACTCAGTTGTGTTTTGTTCGAAGGGCCATATTACAGGATTTCTCGTTGAGTACCAAACTGGCACAGACTGTGGCCGTGAATCCGTCAGCGTGGGGTGGTGCTTTGAGCATGTGTAAAAGTTTAAAAGTGAGTTATAGCTGGGTAATAGAGATGCCACTGTTATGTGGTGTTCATCGTTTGAGGCTCTTAGTATTTTGAAAATTATCAAATTCGGTGAAACTTCAGGATAGAATGTGGACATGTGAGGCAGTTTTACCCTTCCCTCATGTAGGCCCTTTGTCTGGATCCATATTCTGGCCTTGGCTTCGCACTGTGGTGCCTTTCAAGCATCTACTCAGGTCATCACACGATTCTCATTCCACCGTCCGAGGTGAGCACTAGTCCGTCATTGTGGTACTATCCCACCGTTTTCCACATTGAAAGTGACCTAAGAATTTTTTAGTTTTTATGAAAATTTGCTTTTACTGCCACATTATTTTAAGCTACGCCGATAACTTTGCTAACTACGGGCGTCACCGTTTTGGTCTTTGTGTACAGGAATTAGCATCCCAGGTGCCTACACTGAAGGAGAAAGGAGTCAGTCTCTCGTGGTAAGTCTTTACGTCTTGATTTTGTATTTTGTAGTCAAAATTGGATAGTTTTTTGGCCTAGTAGGTCACATCTTCTCATTCGATTGAAGATAATGGTGTTCGGAAAAATAGCTGGTCTTTGCTCGTGTCAGTGGTGTTTTTATAGGCCTGTCAGACTAAACAGATCATTGTAGTCCCATACCGTCTATTTTACGACCTCATTTGAAGAACCCGATAATCGGTGAAACCTTTCATTCCGTTCAAAGTCTTGAGGAACACTGGTATTAGGTTTGTGGTCCAGCCAGGTCATGGTACGTTGAAAACGAATTAACTAAGTCCTCATAGCAGTTGCTACCACGTAATGTTGTTATAGCACTGAAAAAGAGTTTTTGAGATGAGAGATAAAATAAACAAAGGGAAGGGGGGGTCAGTAAAAAAGACACTTTGTTTGTAGAGTGGATCATCAGTGTTCACGTCGCGTAGTGTGGAAACTATATGTAAGGCAGCGTTCAGACTTCGCGACGGCAGCACTTCGGTCGCGCGTTCAACGCGGTCGATGCAGTCGAAAGCATGCGCATCGATCGCGTCGAACGTGCGACCGAAGCATTGCCAGCATTGCCATTGTGAAGTCTGAATGTGCCTAAGACCCATGGTAAAACGTTCCAAAGGTGTCTCTCTATTAGCACGGGTAAATACTCCACTCCAGCTTCCACGGTCTCGATAAGGTGAAGCCATCCGTCGTTGCCGTCCTGCTCAAGCGTGCCTACAGTACTCAAGACAGCCCGAAACACCGATTTCTGTGATTTTTTCCACGATTAAGTCACTTGTGTGCAGGTTCCTAAAGAGTACCGCTATAATGGTGGAAGAGACCAGCTGTCCAGCTTTCCGAATAAATTTGGTTCATAATTTATTTTTCGTGACTCAACCCGATAGTCACCCTGATTCGTTGTCAAGCGCCATAAGGGGGCAAGCACATCAGTCTGACATCTTCCAAGGTCGCAGGGGCTCAGGCCAGTAGTTGTAGTGATTGCCCAATTCATTTATTTACCCTATCCTTCTGCGCGAAAATGTTTAAAAGTACACTCCATGACCAAAGTATCTATTAGGTTGGCGGGCAAGTTCTGTCACACTTTTCGAACTCAAAATACTTGCCCATTACCTGAAGAGGGGTAACCGGTAATGTGAGCACTTATACATCAAGGAGTGGTCTTTCTATTAGTACCACTCGCTTGACTCCTGCTTCTTCTTCTTCTGCAATATGGACAAGAATGTTATCCGCTACCATCGGCACCGACCCCTCCAAGCGCTTCCTCAAACTCTTTCTTCCACCACCCTGACGCCAGCATGATAGCTGCAGATGCCAAAATAATGGAGCTGAATAAGGACGATGCCCTCAAGGACAACCTTCCACGACGCTAATGCTTCAAAGCGGGAGCCTGCAGTTTTGATGACGAAGTGGGTTTACATTGCTCCTTCTAACTGCAAGTTGCCTCCCGTACTTAATCGTTATGTGGACGAGAAAACCTCGATAACCCGAGTTCAAGTCAAGATTGAGATGATGTCCAACTTTGCGTCGCGCCTCCCTGCATTGTGAAGCGATGGCATCCATGAGGTGCTCAAAAACTGGCAAGGACCCCGCAGTAACATTGCTGTACAATTTTGATCTTACACGCCTCTCTATAAAAAGAAAGCCTAATTTGAAAAAATGTGACAGAACTTTCCCGCCAACCTAATACTTTCTTGCCCCCCCCCCCCCACTTCTCCATTCTTCTGCCTGTGCATAAAGCATTGGCCGTTATGTGCTGACTGGTTTGGTGCAGAATTGTGTGTTGAGCCAGCCTAGTAAGGGTGCCCTGCGTGCGATCGCTGCGACTCTTATCTTCTGAACTAGATCCTAGAAGCTCTCATGCTATCTGTGGTATCTTGACAGGTTGCATAACGACTTCGCCTAAAATCTACAAAATCTTGACATAATGATTTTGTTGGTCCTTGCGAAATAATAGTTGTTTCAGCGGTTGTTCAGTTTTAGACTTTCAATTGAATGATGTCAGCCTTTTTAGTGTTCGAACGTGTGTTGTTGTTGCTGAAGAACGACCACGTGCAAATCTGGTGAACGCCTTCTCTCGGCTGTTCGCTCCGCTCGGTCTGTCACCGCGAGCCGTGTCGACGTCATTTGGGTGTCGAGTGAACGCTGCGATTTGCATGCAGGTGAAACATATCCGTTAACTATTACACTTTTGCGAGGGGATTGAATTACAGAAAACGTGATAGGAGGAATGTGATTTTTGTTGCCTACTTTCCTGTTTGTGATAGCGATCAAGTTGCAAAGGGATAGAAGCACAACTTTTTTTTTGCAGGGAGCGTCAGGTCCTGATCCAACGAGTGTCTATGTGGATGCTAGAGCACTACGAAATGATCGAGTGACATTGGTTGGAAAAGGCGCGCCTCACAGTTTATTGTTGATGGAAAGTGGAAAGGTGAGTAGATTCCGACACCTCTCACCTTGAAACCTCGGTATTGATGTGGGAACGTTATTCGGCCAACGTTTCCATCCATTCCTCGGTTTCGTTTCAAATTACCATTTTTGAACGCAGGGCATGCCTTGAATGTTACTCTGGAGCATTCTCACTAAATATTAAATCATACAGAAACGATTGCAGACTAGAATGGGGCTAAACGAGCTCTTCAGTTTGCGTTCCAAAGAATGTGGAGCTCGGAAAAAAGACGGACCGGGAAGAGAGACTAGTATTTATTTACTACACGCCCAGGATGGACATGTGAATAACTGGAACAACGAAACAACGAAATCGGTGAAGAATTGAACATGAAGAAGGCAGGGCACCTCCGAACGTGTACGCCGAAAAAAAAAAACTAGAAGCAAAGACAACTGGCTGGATTGTCACTCAGATACTCATCTTCTTAGCCACGGCCCCCCCCCCCGACCCCTGCTCCTCCCTCCCCACCTCGCCCATTTCACTGACATTAAAGACAGCTCCCGCGATAAAAGTCTCATGGATAGCTGCTTTCCAATTATGAAACAGTAGCTGATAAGTAATCTCCCAAAGAAGAAAACAGGCAAGAAGCGTCCTCCAGAACAACATAAACAAAATCGCTCCCTCACAGTCACACCTCCCTGCGGTCTCTGTGCAACCCCTAGCTCACAAATCTCTCTATCACATCTCGCAGTAGTTGATATCATCCAGTGCAAAAGAAAAGACGCGGGTGCTGAATTTTGGGATTACGGTAGCGCACGTTTTGTGCGTCGAGGTTTTGCATCACGAAAATTGGCGTCACTCGTGCTTTTTACGCGTTTCACCTCGCGAAATGAGTTGAATTGAATGTATATACCTCCAATGAGTAAACTGTAATGAAGGGAGCAGAATTATCCAGGGGCATTAGCAATGCCCGCCGCCCCGACTAAGAACAACTGAGTGGCCTCTGTTGGAGGACATCTAACAAGTAAGGCGGTCCAACTGAGCAGGCCTTAGAACTAGGAACTTACAAGCGGCTGTAGCTCGCTTCTCTCTCGCTGTGCAGACGAATAGAGTGGGACAGTCTCTAGCTTGGGGGCTGTACTACTTGCACAAGGAAGGACGACCATGTACTACTCGAGCGCGGGGGCTGTCTTTAATGAAGAATGGTTACTGAAGACTGGTTAATGCCCCTCTTCATCTTTTTCAAAATTACTCCGCTTGTGTGTCAAGGCATTTTGGCTGCCTATACAAGGGCTGAATTTCGAAAGTGTTGTTGTACCATTTTAGCCCTCCCCTTGCCTGTCTCCCCCTTGAGATTCATAGCATTTTTGCCTCCAGTGTCATATATACAATGTCTTTTCAGCTATTACCAGGAGTGAAAGTAGTGATTGCGAACCCTGAGACACGAGGGCAATGTGCTGATTCACATCTTGGCGAAATCTGGGTGATTATCTTCATTGTTTCTCAACTTTTTTCTCATTTGGTTGTATTGGAATTGTTCCAAGTTCTGATTGTAGTTTAGTTCAATCTCGATTATTCACCCTATATTGCTTTTGGCTAGTTTCTTATTCTTTTCTTTTGCGCAGGTTTCATCTCCGCACAATGCCATCGGATATTTTACGGTCTACGGTGAAGAGACTAGCCTTCATACCGATCATTTCAATGCCCGCTTGGCTTTTGGAGACACCATGACGAAGTTAGTCTGGGGGTGTCGTGGATCTATGAGGGTTTTAGGGTTTCTGATCTTCAAATTATCGACCATTTTCCACGAAGGATGTTGCTTTATTGCACCGTTGCCACTATAGCTTTTCGTGTGGTGTTTAGATTTGCACGCACCGGCTATCTTGGCTTCTTACGACAAACGCAATCAATCACTGAAGATGGTGAGCTGCACGATGCGGTTTTCGTCGTAGGAGCTCTTGAAGAAACGTTGATGCTCCGTGGAATGCGTTATCATCCAGTCGACATCGAATCTACAGTATCACGCTCACACAAGTTTCTCGGGGACTGGTAAGTGCTACAACATGCCGGTGGACAGTATCGTTGCCAAAATGATTTGTCTTCAGTGCGGTGTTCACATGGAGTCATTTGATAGTCGTTGTCGCCGAGTGTACTGGAACAGAAATGGATGCGCTGGATCTGGTGCCAGCTGTGACGTCATCAGTAAGTTTTTTTGTAGTCATTTAGCTCTGAAAATGATCAAAAATGGTCAAATGGTCCTGTAATTTGTAAGTATAAAGCAAGTTTTCGATGACTGATCTATTGAATGTCTGAAATTTGAGTGCATTCTCTTGATATATAGACGGTACCACACAAACTCCTCCGTCATAGCCTGAGTTCTACTACGTGGGGGCAAATGCCGTTGTAGACCTTGAGTGCGAGTTTAACTTCGTAACTCAAGCGACGAAGGCGTTCCACTGCTAGTCGCGGCAACTTCTAGTTGAATCACATCTGCCTCGATTTTTCTGTCGTGCATTGTTGCTTATTCGTTAAACTTGAGTATCTTATTCATGAGTATTTAGAGTATCAGACAGATTATCAAAAAGATTTCATCACAAAAAGACTGGTCGGGTCTATGTCGTAAGGCGCGATCAAGTCGCCTTTAAAACTGTGGCATGCCAATCAGAGTTTTCTCACTAACAAGGGAACCCCAACAGGTCGACCCGGCCGTTTGCAATGAGATGTACACATGGACGTGTCTTGAGCCGCTGAATCCAAATCTACCCTCCGTTTTTGCGCCGAGAACGATTCTCCTGGATCGAGGTTATGGGCTTTTTTTCCACCGGATTTACCACGCAACAGGTCGTGGGATCGAATCCCTGCTGGGCCTTCACTTTTTTGCTTCCTGCGCAAACGTGGCAAAATGTGGTTTTGCTTTCACTACTACTTCAGTGCTCACCTAATCTTGCCTGAAGAAAACTTTGCGTCCATTTATGAATGCGCCTAGGCACCTTGTAGAGATGAAGCTTGTAGTGGCAGGAAAATATTGGGGTGTACAGGTGCCCGTCGTGCGCGATACAGGCGTTTTCACGCTCAGCGAGTGCCATATTCGTGTTCAGCGGGTCAAAATACCTTTATACACAAGTTGCTAGCCAAATCTGGCATTTTGACCTGATTTCCATAATTGAACCATCCATGGGTTAGTTCAGCTGATGTTCACACCTATTCAGCTGCAGATACATTTGCCTGCACAACGCCTTGTCTTGCACCTTCTTACGCATTCATTTTGTTACTGCTCCAGTTTTCCTGGTATATAGAAGAAAATTCCGGCCAAAGACAGGCAATCGACAAGAGACTGGCCCTGGAACTAGTGGTGACCACCATCGGATCAACTGTAGCCGGACTTTTTGAAGGATAGGGTCAAGACGTATAACTGGGCTAGAAACCTGTCCCCAAGGGTAATTTTGCTCCCTGAACACGAATATGGCACCCATTTGACGTTTGAATGCATTCTAGACTTAAAAGAGACATTCCCCACAGAATTTAAATGCAACTCCGTTCAGAGAATCGTTCTGCAAATTTCGAAGGCAGATTCGAGATCAGCGTCCAAAACCACGTCTAGTGAACTATATTTCATTACGAATGGCCACTTGGACCTGACGACCTTCCCTAGTAGTAGTGGCGACCTTCTCCATTCCTCGATTCGAGCTCTAGAAACGGTCATTCTCATTGGAGTTCTCATTCAAGTTTTCAGAAGGTGTAACAGATGGAGCAATGATCGCTTCTATTGTCAAATAATCAGAGATTCAGGTCAACTGGCCAAACAGAAGATCGGTTTTCTAGTGGGGACTCATATGGAATGTTCTGAACAAAAGCAAAAATGTCCAGAGTGTCAAGGATTCCAACATTCGACACCGTGTTCCTGAATCAGTGCACTTATCCACTAGGCCATCGGCGACCTGCCGTGAGCAACCATCCCTCTCAACTTATACAACGAGCAAAGATTTGATGGTCCGTAACTCCGTTCAGAGAATCGTTCCGCAAAAACGGAGAGTAGATTTGGATTCAGCGGCTCGAGATACGTCCACATACCTACTTCTCATTGCAGATGGCCGGGTCGACCTGTTGGGGTTCCCTTGTAAGACCAACTCGTCCAAAACACTAAACTAAACTCGTTAATAATAAACTACTCGGTTTCCCCAAACTGATCATTAGGAAACGCCTTGTTGGCTGAAACGTAGGAGCACTGAAGCTAACGTTGACGCCTGTGTAGGCCTCCGAATACAAGGGAGAGTGAATCAGTGATCTGGACGAGTGATCCTTCTTGGAAGGCGTGTTGCATTGCCTGCCATGGCACATTATCGGCCGTGTGGTCGCTGTAAGTGACAGTTGCTGAGTTGTGCAAAAAGACGAGTCCAATCCAGGGAGGAATCGAATCTGTATCTCACTCTTATCGAGCTCGTGTGAAGTTATAGTTAGCAGAGCAAAATGGTCCAACGATTAGCATTGGAGCACCGTTGTTCACAGTTCTCGAATCCTCAAAGGCATATGTTACGATAATTTGGTACTCGGTCTAAAATGCTAGCAGGGTGCTACATAGAGGGAAAATGGCGAAAAAACGAAGTGAAACGGTTAAAAACTTGCGAGCTACAAGCCTTCGCTCTTCATGACTTACAAAGCATTTCCGGACGAGTTTCCCCGTAGGCAGCGTGCCAGTAACCGCTACGGTGAATACGGCTGCACTGTGTTCTCATATATCCATGCAGCATCGCGGCCGCTTCATACCAATCCCTTCGCTTCATATTTTACTTCGCAAATGAAGCAATACGAGCATCAGTACGGTCGTCCATTTGTGGGCGGGCGGGCGCACTAGGCGTCCGGGTTGGTTGCAGTTCGATAGGGCCTTGGAGCGCGTTCAGACTTCGCGATCGTGCGATTGGATCGCGCGATCTTTCTTTTCTCCTCGTTCTTCCTTTGCTTTGTCACAAATGAAACAGGAAAAACCAAATAAGTCAGCAACCTCTCTTAGAAGCCCAGAAGTGAAATACGACTCTCCCAACACCCCAGCAGCAAGCAAATACTACCTCCTCCCCACACTTCACAACGTACCTGAAACAAGAAAAATCAACTATCGGAAAAGTTTTTAGGCCTAAATACGACCTCCCTCTTCCAGCGACCAAACGCGATCCCCCTGTTGGAGAAACCCGAAAAACGATGTGCCCTGACACAGATCATGCGTGTTCCCGGTACTCTCTCATGTTAGCTCTCGCTTCGTGGCACCTTTTTAGTCTGCGCTCTCCTGTTCTCTCGGTACTTTCCCACATACCAGCGTGGGAACGACCTTTTCAGCCATCTGCTACTTTTTCTAGTACCATCCCACTGTTTTACTTAACTCTCCGTTGCCAGTTCCCATATTTCTTTCCTTCTTGAATCAGAGCGCGTTCAGACTTCGCGATCGTGCGACCCTAGTCGAGCGATCCGATCGCACGATCGCGAAGTCTGAACGCGCTCACAGGGGTAGCTTCCTTGGAAGAGGCGCCACGCAGCGCTTGCTCGAGGGCGCGGGTTCCGTCCTGCCAGGCGTATTAATCCTACTCATCTTAGGGATTTATCGTGCCAATTGCCTACAGAATATTCAATCCCTTTTCCAATTCATTTCTGGGATGCGGCACGCATTTTACTCCCGTTCATGACTGCAGGCTATTAATTAGTGTAGTTATTGTTTATTGGATGCGAAACTTCTATACAATGAGTTGCGCGTGGCTGCCCACCACTCAGTGTTTTCGTTCTCTCAAACCAATCCGGTGACGATTTCCTCATCCTCTGAGATAGTAGGAAAGTTTGGCTACGTGGCACGACCTTGACTGTAGTCCCGGCCCACGCGTTTGATGAGCGAACGGCTCGCTAATACACCACTTCCGCCACCTCTTGAGGTTGTCTTGAGGAAAAGGGTGAACTGCTTGTGATCATAATCTTTTTAACTTATTTCTTCAAACTTTATATGAAAATTCATTACTTATTTTCTTTATTTTTTTTTCGTCCGCTACTAATGCAACGCTTCACTCGAACAGAAGAACTTTCTAGGTCCTTGAAGAGCATTATCTCAATCGTAGGAGTCGTGGTTGTTGTGGATCCGAACACGATACCATTGAACTCCCGAGGTGAGAAACAACGCCATTTGCTTCGCGAGAACTTTCTTCATGACCAATTGGATCCGATTTATGTTGCTTACAATATGTGATATGACTGTTTTCACCATTTTGTTGCTTCATCAATCCTTCATGAGATTTTCATATCATCAAATCATTCACATCTTCATGTTCTTGTTGTTACTGTGTAATTTTTATTTCTTTAAGAAAGATTCTTATTTGTCGTCATGGCTAGCGCTAAGGCGTTTATACTAACACTTGTACGTTGTAGAAATGTGTGACTCGAGATTACTGTGTATTGTTTCTAGGGTATAACTATCCAGTTAGGAATTTTTTTTCCGAAAGTTTCTCTTGATCTGTTCTTCTCCTTCTCTCGGTTCGCCGCTTGCTTAGAGCTCCGATGCCGTGTGCGTGTACATTTCAGAGTGTTATTTCGATTTTTTTTTCTAAGTTATCAGATTGTATAGTAGTAGTATAGCATACATTATTTTTGTTTTTTGTTCGAAATCGATTATCGATTATGTGGCTGAGCTAAGCGCTTTCTCTATGCCAAATCTGCGCGACTTCTTGCCTTATTGATCAGTATTGATTCGCTGTTTTTCCTCGTATTTCTTGCATTGTCGTTGGTTGTTCGTTCATTCAGCTGAACTTCACACACACAAACATCCATAAACTGTATGTAAATTTGCTCAGTCGTTTTGTGATAGTCATGATGTTTCCTTTTTCTCTAATCATTCAATGCGTTCTTATCTTTTTTTTGTTTCTCGCATCGCCCGGAAATACTATGTGTTCAACAACTGCCGTACCTTATCTATTTTATGTTCAAGTTATTTTTTCCACAAATCAAATTGCCGCCTCGGTTTTGCGCATTAAATGTTTCAAACCTCAAGATGTTCTTGTTTTGGGAAGCTAGCTGTCTGAGAGGTCAGCCTGCTGTACAAATTGGCCGAATTTTCTTTGTAGCGCTTTTATGGTTAGATCCTGCAGTGGTTCAGTGGAATTATATATATGCCCTTGAGTAAGCAGCGAGAATGACAATAATAATCTATATAATACCTTTATTATGTATATGAGATGAACCTACGTCTTGATTGCGACGGTAGTTGTGCGAGGAAGGGCGAGTAAATGGACGTCTTACTCGGGACGTTGAACGGGAGGTAGCAGCTAGTGTATAGTAGGGAATATAGCAGACTGAGTGCGGACCATCATATCATGGGTCCGCCTCATGGCAGTACTTAAGGACCCACGCTGAGAGAGGTTCTAGCCCCAGACGTGGAGAGAGGAGGTAGAGAGTGGGATCGTCGTCGCAGACGACGATACTCCGCCGGGCAACGAGTTTACAATTTCGAGGAAAATTGCACACGGTTATTTACATAGAAGAACATTAGCAAGTTGATGAGCGTCTTGAAGTCGTGATGGGACAGTCGATTGATAGAGGCGATGGCTGGAGGTGGCTAGTCGGCGACGGCAGTGGCTGGACGGCTGCAGGTACGGGAAGCGGATTGCGACGTCGGTGGTGAAAATAACAGGGTAAAATCACATTATAAATGACTGTCAAAATAGAAAAAATCAGTGGTTAACTTTTCGACAACCGATCTAGCTGTGTTAAACCAGTCTACGAAGCTGCTCTTTCTAAGTTTCCTTGTAATGCCTCGTTCCCACCCTGTGAAACTTTGGTAATTTCGATGGGTCCCTTCCGACTGTTATTCCGCTGCAGCCTTATAATACCAGCTGGCTGCGCCACTGAGGCACCCAAGAGCGATATCTCACTTGAAAGTTATCACAAGAATGCTGAGTTGTGGGCAAAAGTCACTCACCAAGTTAAACGTGTGAGTGCTGATAGGCTACGGCATAAAAGCCGTTAAGCTGAGAGGGTAAAAGCGGCCCTGGTGGCGTAACGGATAGCGCACTCGCCCGGAAAGCGTGAGGTGCGGGTTCGACTCCCGCCTGGGGCACGACTTTTGCCCACAACTCAGCATTCTTGTGATAACATTCGGAACGCGTACTGCGGCGTTAAACAGCAGTTATCATAACTTGAAAGTGTTTTCGCCTCTCCTGAAGGTGACTCTCTCCTGATTAGTGCGCTGTCTATTATGACGGCCTGGCCCTGATTCTTTCCTTATTACGTGCTGATAGGTTTCCCTTTGTCGGGTATGTCTTTTTTGTTGAATGTTTTTCCGTTAGCTTCTATTTTCTAGAGGGCATATTTGTGCATAAGCCATTTGGCCCACCCTGTCCTAATGTATTGCTTTCGGATTTAGCTGAATTCCAAGCTTCATAATTAGGGATGTTTGCATTGGGAAGTATTATCTGTTCAGAAATTGCAGTCATTCCATAGCAAGTGTTGGACCCATTCTTTCGTACATCAAGTAACCCTTTCCCATATAAGGTATGTCCGAATATGGTCTTCGCAACATGGAGACCCGAGGGAGCCCTTTCCATATGACCTGAGCTTATGACCAAGTCATGGTAGTAGTCCAACCCTACTAGGATGTGGGGAATTTGGTGCTCCCCTTGCAAGTTCGAGTTTGCCAAACGAATATTGTTTTCTTTTAGGAATTTAACATCTGTTTTGTTGAGTTTGACGCTTGGGAAGCCGCTTGTAATTGTCGGCTTTGTTTGGATCTTTAGCTCCATTTCTTCACTAAATGCAGAGCATACCTTTATGGTAACCGCATGGGTTTTGAAGGTCTCTACATGGCCACCCATACCCGACATAGTGCAAATCTTGGTAGAATCCCTTGGGATACCAAATCGCTCTGCTGTTTTCTCTTCTATGACGGTATGATGGGCTCCAGAATCAAAAAGGAATAGCACTTTCTCATAGCTTCATTACACAAATTTTGTAGGTTCTTTCTTGCAGACAGGGTCACTGCATACCATTTATCCTGGTCTTCTAGCATTTGATTTCGATAATGTTCAACCATCTGTTCATCATCA
The DNA here is from genome assembly GCA_036418165.1 of Cooperia oncophora. NCBI lineage: Eukaryota > Metazoa > Nematoda > Chromadorea > Rhabditida > Trichostrongylidae > Cooperia > Cooperia oncophora. The sequence goes on from MU946935.1 coordinate 15,610, forward strand.
AGAGGTTTCAAAAGGTCACATATCCGGAATGGTACTCCATGGGCAGTTGCCATTTTCGAGTTATCTCTTTGAATGTATGTCGAATATATGCTTAGTTTTTTGAGCTTTTCCCTTTGATTGTTGTTGAGCACCCTTTGGAACTTATCCGACCATAGTACTATTTCCTCGTAACTCTCATGTTGAATACATAGGCTCGAACAAACATAGGCTCTGATTCTGACAACGCCGTCTCGTCCTAGAACGACTTCCCCTTTCGTGGTCTCGGTAGGGTGGCTAGTACAGTAACATTCGAATATCCGACTTCTTCTTGGTACTTCATCCAGCAAAACACCGACGAGGGATCCATCTTCAACACCAGTGTGGAGTTCATTCATCAATATCGAAGCAGCCAGCGATTCATCACGTACTATCGGCCCACCATCACCTTGTAGAACTCGTACATGGTGAGTCTGCCTTCCTTTGTGACCCTTCCCCAACGGGACTCTCAGAATAACTAGTATTATGGCTGGCCCTTGAAGACCAGTTATCCTGGTCCTCCAACATTTGGTCCCGTAAACGCCGGACTAGGTCCGCATCAACAACTTCTTTCAGAAGATCACATATTCGAAATACTACTCCGTTCGAAACGGCCAGTTTAGAAGTGTCCCTCTGAACATAGGTTGAATAAATGACCAGCTTTTTGAGTTTATCCCTTTCTTCACTACGAAGCACTCTTTGGAACTTATCCGACCATAGGATATTTTCCCCATAACTCTCATGCCGGGCACAATCACTAGCAGCAACATATGTTTTGATTCTGACTACCCCCCCCCCCTCTCCTGGGATAACTTCTCCACTCGCGTCTTCCGGCAAATCTACATTAAGTGGGCATGCGACGTACATCGTACGGGCGTACATAATACCTATAACACAGAAAATTCATAAAACCCATGAAGTGAACCACGTAACTCCTAGCCAGAAATACGACCCCCCCCCCTCCCAACAACGACCAAATACGACCCCCCCCCTCCAAAACGTCCGCAAAGCGAGAAAAATCAACTATAAAAATAAATTTTTCCCAACCCAAATACGACCCCCCATAGGGAATCCCCAACCAATGCTGTGCCCTGCCTGTAGTTTCTTCGCTGTGGTGCTGGGTCGTACACTCTCGCAGAATACGGACCTTCGTCTGTGATAAATCCTTTCTCTCCAAGTTCAGGACCATTATGCTTTTCTTCATGTTTCGGTCATCTTCAAGAAAGAGATTTTTCGGGGAGCACAGAGTTTCATCCTGTCACGCAACAGCAATAGTCAAAAAGGACAGAATACATGCGATTCCTCTCGCCAATGCAACACCCTGCCCCGCCCCGACAGCTGGCGAAGGGGGCATTATCGGTGACGATGATAGATCCATTCAGCTTACCGTTAGCTTACCTTGGTCTTATTTTTGTGGGAACATTGAGACCAAGGTTCCATTCCTTATAAAGGATTTCACTCACACAGAATAGTTCGCTTTCTTCTTGAGACGTAGCAAGTAAACGGTACAAGTGTGTCAGAAGACTCTGAAGTCAAACGTAATTCTGCCGCACAAGGTCTCCTTTGGGCTAGGGTCACGTGACGTATTATTGTTGAAGGGATAGATAGTACTCGTGCTGGTAGACATCAAGGACATGTAACTTGCAAGCAAAGTGACGTCTAAGGAACGTCGTGAATAGCATCGCGTGCGCGGCATTCACCCCGGATTTGGACTGATTTAACGCGCCAGTGCTACAGTACGTCCAGTCGACTTCCTGTTTCCGCGGACGCTTAAAAATTGCTTGAGCGCGGGGATGGCCTTCAAAACATTTTTTTGGATATGAATTCTTTTCTGCGCCAGATAATGGCATCAATCGTAGAATTAGCACTGGAATGTTAAATATCAGAATAGGTAAGCGGCAGCGATTAGCGTACAGCTCTTGCTAAACGTAATATGTCGCTTGACTATCAATAAAAATGTTTTCAGAAAAACATGCGATTCCTTGTTATACGAAATCTGAACCCGTTGTGTGAACCAGTCATACGTGAAAAGCTCACCACTAAACATCTGACTATTGACGATGGTGCAAGCTTGAGGTGGAGACTGGATTTGGATGCAGTTGAGAGCACGATACAATTTCATGTAGTGAAAGCTACTACATGGAATCGTATCGTACTCATTTTTCATTCCGGATCTGAGTCGTCTAGTGTATGTTTTTAGCGAGAGGCGAGCACTCTGTATTGGTTGGATCCAAGTTGCGGGATCGTGCGCAGCCTAACAGTATTTCCTGGTTACCCTACAAGGTAGGACTCCCTGGTTAAAACGAGATTCCTGTGTTTGGCGGTGATGGTCAATCATTAGCACAAAGCTCTAAGGGTGCGTTTACACTTTGCAGCGCATTCACCCGCGTATCCATAGACATACTTAGGAGTCAGCTATAGATATCGATCCAGCGAATGTCAGGCCCCACCAGCGTTGTCAGCGAACAGCAGCGTCGAGGAGTGGAGAGTATGGGCAATTAGGAGGGTAGTAGACAGCCGGATAAGGCGTCGTGGAGTTGCGGCTTGTGCATACACATCGCACAATGCACTACACCGTACATCATAATTCTGTGCTTTAGCAGTTGCACGGTGCGCTTGCATACGCCACAACTTCTACTACGCATAATCCAGCTGTCTCTCCTACTTCCACATATTCTCCACTTCTGGACGCTGCTGTACTCTGGGAAACCCTGGTGGATGGTGCATGCCGCAGAACTATCAGGGCAGTCTAATCGGAAAACCCATCAACCTGTCGAACCAGCCGTCTTCCCGCAGTAGGTGCTTTTTCATTAGCCGGTGCAAGTGCAAGTGTTGGAGACAGACAGACAGCTCTAGATTTTGACTAGATTCCATTGTTTATTATTCAAGAACGTATGCAATGAAAGCATATGAATGGAAATACTCGTGGATGAAATAGTAAGACTGCATCGAGACCTTGAGAAAGGAGAGGTGTGGGAAAGGACTGAATGATTGTTCCGATTATGCGCTGCGGTGAAGTGGAGAAGGTTATGTAGGTTCTTCGCATTGGTACATATCAAGCTCTTTTCGCAGAATCTCTGATTCTCCAGTTCTTACGAGTCTTGGGTTGGGGAGAGTCAAATAATGATTCTCCAATCCTCTTGCGGCGCAAGATGTAAATGTGGCCCCATGCTGATACAGCGTACAATGAGTGATAATTTTTGAGGTAGTCATTTAGCATTGAAGCTAGGCCTCTTAAGACTTTTGAGTCGAGTAGAAAATCGCCTTGATAAGCACTTGATATACATTTCCTTAGCAGTTTTCTCTCGGCGTATGAATTCTTTAGCGGTGGCGTCGTATTGACTGCGTTCCTTGAGCATCTGAAAATACGCATTCGAAAAAAAGGTAGAAGATCCAATTCTAGCGAACATGAGAGTCAGGGTTTTGAAGTGCATCTTTGTTCTGTTTTCTCCAACATCTTTTCTTATTGGGCTGAAGAGGCGCTAGTTAACCGGTCAAAAGCTCTATATAAAAAAAACGCAGGTGACCAAAACAGAGCAGTTTTTGACCTCATCAGAAAGACAAATCAATAACGCAGGGGAAAACAAGTCGAAGAATGCTTGAGCTCAAGAGAAGCATACGTCAGTCCCTGAGTCAAGCGGCTCATACAACTACCCTAGGGCAGCAAAATTAGTAAAATGTTGAAGGAAGTTGGAAGGTGGAATCTTTGTTGTCTGAATAGGTTCGTTGTTCTCATATACGTAATTTCTGAACTTACTTTATAGAAAGGTAATCGATGTCCGATTTTAGGTTGACCTAGTCGAAGTGATTGTGGTGGTGGCAGTTTTTTCACGGACAGACAGTCAAGTCGTGGCAGTAGGTTGGTGGAAAGAAATGCACGGCCGATCATTTCGTCACATATTCTGTAAAAGGTTAGTACTGTCGACTGATATATTATCCAGGAAGTCCACCAAAAGTTTATTCAGAAGAATTCTTTACAAATCTTGGAAGTAATATAGAAGACGGAGATGCAAATCAAAGTAAACCCCCTACTGACTCGTAACAATACCTGGAATGAGCTACCTGTGATAAAAATGGCGCAAAATTTGGCTAAAAGTCTTGTATAGAATTCATAAGTCTCCGTGCTTCTTGTTCCAATACTTGTACAGCCTTTGGAGAGGTCTTGGAAAGATTTTCTGGATTTATTCTATTACCACATTTTCAGCATGTTTTTTCTCAACGTGCAAACCATCAGTCCAAAAAACGTCGCTGAAAGCCTCTACACTTTCTCTTGCAGATGAAGTTTGATAGGTAGGTAAAAAAGAGAAGAACCTAGATTCTACCAAATTTTTAGAAAATGGGTGTCATTTCGTGTCTCTGGGTGAGATAAGTTTATCTAATGTGTTTTCTTTTACCAAATCTAAGATCTACGCACAAATGCAACTTTTTTTCTAATATAAGGGTCATGCAACGGTCGCATTGTTTTATAGCTGTATTACCTCAATCTTGTGCTGCTCGAAGCAGAATGAGCGCCTGAAGACATGAAATGAGATGACTGAGTGACTGGACCAAGCTTGTCTTAGGACGTCCTTAACGTCGTTATTCATCCCACTAGTATCGAAAAAAAACGGGGGGGGGCGCAGGGGTTGATAATGGATGCATTATCTAATTTCGAGGACTATAGATGATAAGTATAAAAAAATGCAAAATATGTAAGTACATCAGTAATTTTGCCCTATCCTGTATTGATCCATTAATCGTTGATGGTGTCTCCATAAATCACAGAAACAAACCGATCATGATCCAGTACTGAGATACAGAGTGAAGACCCATGAGTGTAGAAGAGTTCTTGAGGAACGAGACTGAAACGGTAATGATTTATAGTGGAAAATTGAATTGCCACTTTACGCCACGTTCAAACTTTGCGACTGGAGGAGAGGAGAATTGGCGAATCGACTTTCTAAAAGAACACTCTTCTAGATGCTATACCAGGTCGCCCGAACCATCACTGCTTTCCTCCGGTGCGAATTCTTCTAGGACGTCGAAAACGTCGATTCCGCTTCTCTCCTATTCTCCCATCGCAAAGAATGACGCAGCGTTAGCATTGTCACAAACACTTCACTTACAACTGGAAATCTTGGTTCCATTTCAGATCCTCGCACTGTGTGAGCGTTCGCGTCTTTTGTACAGAAAAACAATGTGGTGGATAGATACAAGTAGGAAGCAATTCGAGTCGAACGTACGGATCCATTCGATCACATAAACTATTCACTTCTGGTACGTTCTCCAGTCCCAGTACTGAATCTTGAGATAACAGAAGGCAAGATTAAAGGTGTTGTGTTAATATTTACGCATCACCCACATATGATCTCCTTGGTGGTAAAGTAGTTGGACGGGAGGGTCACACCCGTTCTCGGCTCACCAGTGCCCCCAAGGCTGCCTTCATACTTCGCGTCAGTGTATGCCAACGCACGGCATGGTCAGCGTACGACAGTATATGCTAGGGTACGCCTCGTTTTCGCGGGCAATTTGAGCTTGAGTAAGACAAGAGCAGCGCAAGAACGCTGCTTTACGCTGGCGTGCGCTGGCATACTCTAAATCGATACCAATACTTTCCTAGTCTCTGGCGCGGGTATACGCTAAGACAAAGTGTGAACGCAGTTTAGCGGCGTCAAACCGCAATTGGAGAATATCATCACGTTCAGAGGGCGCTGACGAAGGGAAAATGGGCACGATTTTGTATATTGCCGTTTATCTTTCTCCCAACAATCATGACTCAAAATTCTTCATGTTTTTGTATTTTTTTCTCTAGCTTCTAGACTGAAAAGCTGACCTGGTGTGTGGTGACCGCGCTTCTCTCACCCCCACCTACTCGAGTCTTAGGCTTAGGGGAAATTGTGTCTTCTTTGCGAGACTATCCCTCGGTGGCTCTTGTCGTCTGCGGGATCGAAGCAGCAAAATCTTTTTTACAGTAGAACTCTTGTTATGTTTGCTTGCAAGATGATGTTTTCCAATAGAAATAGATCGTTTTACCTTTAATGATGATCAAAACATTGTCGCCTGTTGTTGGAATATGGCCGACTTGGATACTGATGCGAGATGCGCTGAAATGACTTAGTAATTGGAAATTAAAAGTCGGCTTCAAAATCATATCACAATCAGTCTACAGCGGTTTGCTGATGATGTCCTTAATTTCTTTTTTTGCTGTATCTAAAATGAAGTTGATGCAATTGCTAGGAAGGAAGGAACTACCTGCCTCAAGAAACACTTCTGTAGAAGCTTTCGTGGGCAGTTTCTAGTTTCTCGCTTTGTAAAACCCCAGCATTGTTGTTAACGTCTGGTGCTTTTTTGAGATTGGTGGGAGGAACTTTTACTGATTGCCTATCGTTTTATTCAAATTGTCGCTTTCATAGGTTATCCGTTATCGCAAGTTTCCGCAGAAAACGCTAGACAGAAGATGCACTTGGCAGTGACTCGACCGAGCAAATATCAGATTCTGAGGCGCGCTTGGCCTTCAGGAACACTGATCTGTGCCCCCGACCCCCGTTTTATTGTTTCGAACGAGTTCAGGCCAAGCTGTTTGAACAGTTTAAGTATCTCACCTTTCGTAACTGCTGCTGTCCGTGTCTTCAGATATTCGGGCATAATATGAAAGAATGAGTTCGTTGGTCGTAAAACTGTACATATGTACTAAAGATGTCACTTCAGAATACTCCGATGGACTTTCCAATATGCTACAGATCGCTTTCAGTGATACCTAGAATCAGTTCCTTGATTTATTGGATCATTCAAGTGATAGAATAATCAATCCTTACATAGATTTCGGTGTAATAGTCTGGAGTTTGCGCTTTTCGTAGATTTCGCAGGATTTCTGTTTCGAGCATTTTATGAAGAATTCGAAGAGCCAATTGTGAACACCTGAACAGTTTGCTGCTGCTTTTTGTTTCCTCTGACTTTACGGAGAACTTTTCGGCGCTGACTGTAATCACACATTGCTCCGACGAAGTTCATCTCCTTGTGCAAAGTCTGCGAGGCTACTTTTACATTTGATCATCTGCTGGCTTTACCGATTTACCTCTCTTACAATGAGATAGTGGTGGGGTAGTCAAGGACAAACTGTACCCTCACCTCCGTGTATTCTAGTCCTTGCCGTGGTATGGAGCATGGGTCCGCAGCTGCAGTGGCGTGCCACTTTCAAGCTAATGCCGTTTGGCGCGCTCACTTTTGACTGCAGGCTCATTTTAAAATTTTTATTTCATAACCAAATCCGCTTAAACTTGTATATATAGAGGTTCTAACATCGTGACTGCGAATATGACATTCATTCTTGACGCTGGCGCTAATGGAGAACACTACGATTATCTTCTGGGTTCAGCTTTAGCAGAGGGCAGATAATCGTAGTGTTCTCCATTAGCGCCAGCGCCAAGAATGAATGTCATAGTCGTAATCAGGATGTTAGATTACCTCTATATACAAGTTTTCAGCGGATTTGATGATTTAGGCACTTCAAAAATAATCTCGCAGCCCAAAGTCAGCACGTCCAAACGGCATTAGCTCCGCTTTCTGCGGTCAAGTGCAAACGGAGCGGAAGGGTAGTGTTAGGCAGCGTTCAGATTCGCGACGGTCGCGCGTTCGACGCGATTGATGCGCACGCTTCTGACTGCATGGATTGCGTCCAAAGCGCGACCGAAGCGCTGCCGTCGCGGAGAATGAGCGCCGCCTTACTCGAGTGCTATCTCCATACTCCGCCCGCACTGCCGCACGATCTGCCACGTCCCTTACCATAGCTAACACGCTACTTGTTTGCACTCTCTTTTTTCTAGTGGTCCTTTACCGCTGAGTGCGAGTTACGTTGTGAGGCCTTGGTACGACGCAGGCGCTGCACCTTGGGGATAGCACGAGCGGAGTATGAAGACGGCAGTCGGGTACCACCACCCTACAGTCGCGTTCTCGTGCACTTTTGGGTAGACAAAGTGGCACACTGCTAGCTGCTGACCCGTTAATTCGCACATGGAAGGAACCGCCCTCGAAGGCAAGTGTACAGTGTGTCCTCAACAGGAAATGGTAGCCATAGGGATGATGAGTCAAGCCCGAAACAATTTGTCCCGGCCAAGGCTTGAACCTATCCTCAAGCTTTTGGAGCAAGTGTGTTAGAAACTGCACTAGAAGGCGACCTCTGTCGGCTGTCTGCTGCCCCTCTCTCAGAGGTACAGAGGTTCCATGCAAAAAGTTTAACTTGTACCAACGCCCATACTCATGCCCACGCGCGGGCCATCAACTGTGCTAACCCGAAGCGGTATCTCATGTTCATACCTGTCTCACATAATTATTGGGTCGGCCCATAAGTAATGCCTTTTTTCCACTCGAAATATCGCTTTAAAAAGAAAAGTTTTGCCATTGAGTTTCATACCGTTTTGCAGAGAATTCCTTGCCCTACACGATGGTCTTCTTAATTTTCTTCAAGTTTCTCTTTCCACTAATACTTAAGTGCTCAAACTGGAACGAAATTGAGCATTTTCGAAAGCCTCTCTTTTATACCTCTAATTAAAAACTAAAACCGCATGGGCCCAGCTGCTAAGTATGTGGCTGAAAGGCTGTCTCTTAGGAATGCTAATAATACTTTAAGTGATTCGAAGATTTCAGTTTCGACCTCACAGACAAGCATCGAACCTAATGCCCTATTCTGTCCAACTGAGAGCTTACGGAATTACCTTATTAACTGAGAATCATGCCAAAGATTGAGGAATCGTTAGAGGTCATGGAATGCTTCCTTATCATCGCCAACCACCATCCTCAGTTGACCTTAAACGTTCGGAAAATAAGTGGGTAGGTTCTGCAGGCAGTCCCCCCCCCTCAAGACAGCCCCCCCCCACGCGATGCTCTTTTACAGGGTCCGAACTCCCACCTCCTTATCGCTTGAACCAACTTCAAGCTGTCCTAAGACGCATCTTTCTGTGATCATAACCGAAATAGAGAAATAAAAATCGACACATCTGCGGGACGGTGTCAGGAGGGTTGATTGAGCCTGCCCGCGGCTGCGTTTTCTCCCAGTGGTGGCAAGATGAATTGGAAAACAAGTAATGGTACAAAAAAATGGGCTCATTCCACGTCTCCTGACACGCGCCATTAAAATAGCAACAGTATCAGCTTACCGCCATGCTCTTGGCTTTTAGATGTGGCGTTCGTTCTTTTTCTTCAACCCTTGTTTTCATCTCTCTCCATACTCTTAGAAACTCATCTCCTCTAAGAATATGCTGCTCTCACCTTGAAAGAAGATCTGCACGGACGTCGCAGGCCATTCTGTCCACACTGTCGAGATTTGCGTGTATTTTCTCCGCAGGTGATATCTCCCGCATGTAGACCGCCTTGAAAACGATTCTATTAGTTCATTCTTACACAGCAACTCTCCACTGGTCACTCACCAGTTTTTTGTTATGTTCATAGCTTTCCAAGGTGATATTACGAGCGATTTTGGAGACACAATCCCGTTTGCCTCGGCAGTATATGCGCAGAAGACCGTCGATAATTTGGTCACATCTCTGGAACGGATTTTTTGAGGAAATTTTCTTCTTTCTGTACCGCTTCACAAAAGCATGTTTTTCAAGGTCATGGGCGTTCATTCTGGATTTTCTGACCGTTTTTCTCATTTCTGGCTTCCGGGACTGTATCTGTGAAAACAAACAACTGGTGAAAGGTTCTGCTTGCTCTTCCCTATGATGGCTTGTGGTCGACTCACAGCTACGCTACGGACATCGATTGGCCTTTCTTAGTTAAGGTGACTTGGGAAACTCTCTAGTTACTGCTCACCATACCCCGTGTGGATAACAGAGATCCCTTTTTTATTTTCTTGGAGAAAGGGATCGTAGTTTTGGTTTCACGCGCGCCTCCCTTTCTTGGGTAGCCATGCTGCAGAACTACTATTATGTGGATTCTGGTAGCTGATCTGAGGAGTCCAGCTGCTCCCCCTCCCCCTCCCTCCCCACCGCTCGCCCAGAAATCGGAAGTAACGCTACATATCCATCTACCACCGTACACCTCATCAACTTATAGGTTTTGTGTGTGCTGAAAAGGGGCTTAATATCACTTCCTCTCAGCAGGTGTGCTAGGACCTGCTACGATGAAGCATCGATAGAATGTTGACGCACCCTCCTAGCGCTTTCAAGCACTTCCATGCACGATTTCTCTATGATGGAAATCTCTTCAGCAGGGATAATAGAAGCCATTCGATCGAATTCGACAAATCGCCGCCATCGCTCCGAAACAAACAACATCGCTTGTTCGATACCGTTTGCAGCACGAATGATACGAGACTCCTGAAAACCAATACCGATCATGCTGGTTGAAACTGATTTGATTTTCACTCGCCTGGTCAGAGTCGTTCATCAATGCATCATTGTAAAGCTTCTTGGCGTATGCATAAATATTTTCGGAGTAGATCTAAAAATCACCGAGAGGTTTAGTGTGAGGATGATTTTCCAGTTCGTATGACTAGGATACTGACATGCACCAACGACATCGAACCCATCACCATATTCTCCGGACGTTTAAATGCCCAGCACATTGAGGTAGTCGTCAGAAAGACCTAGAAGAGAAGAAAATTCCATATTTCCACCTAGAGGTCGCTTTTGAAAAGGCTTTCCAGGATTCGCAGTGCACTCAGCTTCTTTTTGGACGGATCGCAAATGCACTGGACTAGCCCCTGCTCTAACGACGATCATCTTCGCGTGTTTTTTTTTCTTCAAGAGGGTTCTTCCACCCTTTAAGGCAACTAGCCCCTCAATAGGTGGAGCGAGGTCCATTATAGTGCTATTTTCATAGATGCACCCTTGTTTCCTAAGAGGCTAAAAAGGATAATTACGCCAGCGATGAAAAATCATCGGTGTTCCTGACCCCGCTTGAACTACCTACGTGGACTATGCAGTTAAAGACAGCCCCCCGCGCTCGGGTAGTACATGGTCGTCCTTCCTTGTGCAAGTAGTTCAGCCCCCAAGCTAGAGACTGTCCCACTCTCGCGACTCCACAGCGAGCGAGGAGCGAGCTACAGCCGCTGAAAGTGCTAGTTCCAGCGCCCGCTCAGTTGGACCGTCCACTTGCTCGGTGCCCTCTGACGGAGAGCCGCTCTGTTGCTCTTTGTTGGGGCGGAGGGCTTTAATCGGAATTGGCCCGGACGTGCCGGTTGGGTGTGTGCCTGAGACTGGCGCCTGCATGGCCGGTGAGATTTCTGGCTCTCTTTCAGTGTAGAAGTTGTATGGTCAGTTAGGGGAGGTCACATACAGGTGGCAACGCCAACCATCGGTCGCAAGGGGAAGGACGCCTAGGAAATCGACGAGCGAAGCCAATGTTCGGGTGGGTGGCAAAAGAGCTGCGGACGCGACCAGTGGACAGCGAGAGAGATGGGCGAGCAGCGTAGGCCGTGGGGGTAAGCATGAGAAGTTTGTGAGGGGAAGCGCGTTGTAGTGTGGTGGAGGAGGTTCGTGTTAGTGTGTGTTGAGAGATTGGTTTGTCAGTGGGTGGGTGTCGTTGGTGTTGGTGCAAGTGAGATGTGCGTGTTCGAGTGTGGCGAGTGTGAGTGGGATACCACCTAACGGCAGATGTGATAAACGACATTGTGACCAAGGGGTTGCACAGACCGCAGGGCGGTGGACTCGAGAGAGGGAGGCGACGGTGGTGTCGTGTGAGGGTGGTGGCGTGGGTGGCGGGGGGAGGGAGCGCCTGTCTGTGGCTGGGTGTGTTTGCTTACTTGTGGAGACGTAGGTGTATGCGGAGGCTGAAGGCGGGTGGGGCATGGGGAGAGAAGGAGGGGCCGGAGATCGGCGATGGGGGGGGACCGGCTGGGTGTTGATCGGGGGGAACTGTCCCTTTAAGGCTGCGACAAGTGGTCCACCGTTGGTGGGGTTTGAGGTGGCGCTGCGGGGAGGAGTGGTGGGTGGCGAGGAGCTGGGGCGCGCGAGCGATATCCCACTGAGCGCATAAACGTAGCAGTTGCTGCTATGTCACAGGTACCTTTCTGCGATACATGAGAGGAAAGAACAGGGATGAAGACATATATAATAAGAGGGGAGTAGAGACCGACAGCGGTAGTGACGACGTGTTATACTTTGTGGCGGTCACCATCGTGTTTAGAGAGATTGGTGCGAGAGTCACCACTAGAGAGGAAGGACCATGCGAGTTGTGGCTGTCCACAGTGAAGTTTACGTACTAACCATCTTAAGGCTAATTATCGGTCGGCCATGAAATAATGCTCCAGAATATGGGTACGTGGTTGGGAGGAAGGGCCAGTGGCCCGCAAGAGTGGCGGTGATAGGCTCGATGTCGGTGCGTCAGCGGAGCTGTAGACAGAGTGGGTAGTGGGGCGGGGGTGGAGGAGAGAGAGAGCATAATTGAAGGAGGCGAAGGTCGTGTTGTCGAGATAAAGCCGTTTTGAGGAGATGTGTGTGGGCGGGGGGCCGGGTGGGGGCGGCAGCAGATTTCGTCTGGGTGAGGGGAGTGAGTTGGAGTAATCGCTAATCCTGCACCCATAGGTTTGCTGAGGAGGACATCAAGCGCGCAATCTTTTCTGCGACGATATTGCAACATTTCTTCAGTTAGAGACGTCAACGATTATCAGGTAGCCAGGTTCATAATGGCGGAGGCTTCACCACTTTTGTGGCACAGAGGTAAGTGACAGTGGCACTGAGGCCGCCATTTACCATAGGAACTCCACTCAGCGATTGGTGGTCCCACCACCAGAGCCGTCCTAACTGCAGAAATGAGAATCTCATTTGGAGCGGTGTCCATGAATTGGGGCGCTAACTTGGGAGGGGGTAGGGACCACTCACCTGCACCCCGTATCCCTTCCTCTAGGTGAGCTTAGGCTCAGTGGAGACCCCTTGTCTGTGGGGATATACTCTCGTCATCTGTCATAAGTGTGAGCCTTTCGGGGAAGGAATACAGAAGGCCGACAGGTGGTTCTCTAGCTAACTTAGCGCCTGAATTCTTCTGTTTTCCGTTCATTCGTAGATCAGTTGGTACCTACGAATTCATATTTGTACCCTTCTATCAACAAATAGCAAAACGTATTTTTGATCCGAAACCGATTTGGCTACGGCGTCCGTTCTTCGCCTGAGTCTTACCATTAAAGTTGGCCCAACGCGTACTATACGATTAGACGTTAATAGAGAGGGGTCTTTTAATGGAGATTTTTCTCTTCGAAAGAGGACCTACCCATTCTTCTGTCCGAAATTGGAAAGAGAGTTGAGCGTGTCATATAGGCGCATGGTGCACTTTGTAAACGTCTCCAGCTGATCAGTTTGGCGTGAATCCAACTGAGCGAGTCGTTCTGACAAGTACACACAGCTGAAGGACTCCAGCTGAACGTGACAATGTTTTAGCGTTGCTAGAAGGGGCATTACTGCTTTCTCAACGCTGACCTTCTCATCAATAGTTTTTAGTACCACTTCAACGTAGTTGATGTTGAATTGGTGGAAGAAAAGTTTGTAGCTTTGGTAGTTTCGTTGCATCATTTCCCACATCGTCTGGATCGTCATCCATCCCTCCTAAAATACAGGAGGTTGCTCCTCTCAGGACAATAAGCACTCATATACAAGAGTTGAACAGACTTTTACGTTTTCGGTTTGTGGCCGAAACTCCTGCCGCATCCATTCTTCTGCGCAGTCGGTGACCATGTGGACGAGTTGCTCGGTGATTGTCGGTGACGGGTCATGTGTTCCGCATTGATCCCATATTGGTAGCATACAGATATCAACCACTGTCCTGTACTGTGAATTTTTTCCTAGGAGTTAGACATTTGATTCTTCTCCCCCCCCCCTCCCCATCACCCGTTCTAGTAAGAATAATAGCCTACTTGAGTGCTGAATTCATTCTCTTCAAAATATGGTATCCATCTGGTGGAAAGAGTGGCTCATGGGAGAATTGCTGTAGAACGTCATTCAGCTCTGCGGCAACACACTCGGCCAAATGTCCCAATGCGGTATCCTTAATGTACTTCTTTTAGCTGTCTTCTTAGTTAGGTGTGTTTGAAACACTGAAATAAATTCTATAAACTTGCCAGCAGGTCACTTTTCACAAGCATTGTCTTTATACCTTTGAGTTTTTTTAATCAGACGCAGTGATGGGGCGTTTCTCTCGAGAGACGCTTTTGAGGTCTTCAACAAGAAATATTGGACAATGTTCTAAATATAAGCGGTGGTTATACTCCGTCATGAAAAAATTGGTGAGTATTTTTCTGAGAAGGTTGAGCCTATAGTTACAGTCGTCATCTAGTGAGTTGATTAGGGCAGCAAGGGATGCGACGCAGCTGCGGTGTGTTGGGCGATCAGCTGTTTCCAGCCCACTTAGCCATTTCCCCTGTTTAAGCTGTTTTGGCTGCTTTCTCACGATAGTACTTCTTGTCATTGCCAAGGTAATTTAGAGTGAGATTCTTCGCTTTGGTGTACAATTATAAAGTTTAAGCAGGCAATGACAAATTACCTGCGAGAAAAAATCGTAAAAACACTATTGCCATAACGAAAAACACCTCCTCGTCTATATTACTCATAAAAGACGATATTAAAACAATTAATTCTAAAAAAAAGAGGGTAATCGCAAGAAAAGCAGCCAAACCAGCGTAAACTAGGGAGAAATTGGCTAAAATAGGCTGGAGACAGCTGATTGCCGCGATCGCAACACACCGTAGCCGCATCGCGTCCCTTGCGACTGCTTTAGGTGCTAGGTGTCTCGCCTTGAGAGGGACCGCACAGGGCAAATCTACGTTGAGGCTGTTCACATTCTTCCAATCGAGGCGGCTTGACCTGTTTTGACAACCTGATCCGCCAAGTTATCCCCCTTTTCCATTCGTTGACTTGGCAAAGCCGTTGGTAGTTTGGCCATCTCAGTCTAACCACGCTTCTCACCCTTTAGCGTCAACTGGATCCAGACCTGCAACTTTGTATTCGAACATGGACCGTTCCTCCAAGACTTTGTATAGGCCATACCGCTTTCCATATACCACCAGGATTACCAATGAAAGTTGGTGCCTAGCCCATAACAAGTAAAAGTTGATCAATCTCGGCATTTTGCTTTTCTTTTTTTAAGTGCGGTGCGGTGCGATATGTTACTTGACAGAAGGAATGGCTTATCCCAAACAGCATTTAGTAAGGGAAGCATGTCGTCACAAAACCGGGAAAGCAGATCACGCTCCACAGTTTACAACCCTGTAAAAGGAGGTATAGGTAGAAGTGAAATGGCTGAGAACGGCTCATCGCACTTGCAGGGTTTCCAGAAGAAATTTCGAATGCGAGAACTTTGCCAGTTCAGTTCCGTCGCGCCCGTTTTTCTAATTTGTATTACCCTCTTGAATGGAGAACCGAATTCATGTAGACTACGACACTACAGACATTTACGGATATTTTTGAACATACATTCTTATTGCTGGCGCCAAGGATGACACTACGATTACCTCTGGGCTCAGCCTTAGCAGAGCGCAGATAATCGTAGTGTCATCCATTAGCGCCAGCGACAAGAGTGAATGTCATATTCGTAATCAGGATGTTAAACTACCCGTAATCAGGATGTTAAACTACCCCTATGTACAAGTTTTTAGTGGATTTGGTGACTTAGGCAATTTAAAAATGAGCTCGGTGCAGAAATTTAGACAATTTAAAAATGAGCTCGGTGCCGAAATTTCTGGAGTCCAAACGGCATTAGCCCTCATTGTCGCCACCAACGAAGCGCCGTCATTTGCGGACGTCGCACGTGAGGCTCGCAGCGCAGCGAAGTACGATTGTGTCAAATACCCGACCGCAATATCTGATTCTTGCTGGCACAAGCGGACGTTCCATATCGCCTCAGTCAACTGGGTTGGTAGAGGGTGTCTCTAGGGATAAAAACGCTGGGCTGCATATCTATCAAGCTTTTGAGTGACCATGCCATGTCCTCAAATTCAAATATGCATACAACGTATATGGAAGTCAAACCTGCGAAAGTACTGTGTGCAATGAGGAACCGTAGGAATCGAACTGTGCCAATCGTTCATCCTTCATTGAATTGGCAGTCATTCCGAAGTATTCATCAGATTATCACAAACTTTTTTCACACCCAAGCCACAATAGATAAGGAATAAGGAATGGAACATCTGGGTTCAATCACTCATATTTTTGGGATGCGCCGCGCACTTGACTTCTGTACAGAGTCGGTATGGTTCTGGTGTGATTCGAATCACACAACGACAAGGGAAGCTAGTTAATGTTAAGCCTTTTATCTTCCCAAACAAATCCAGTGTCCAATAACCAGACCTGACAGGTAGTTGGCTCGTCTGACCTGGGCAAGAGCTAACCCCGCCGCATGGGAAGCGATGCCGCTTGCCACTACAAAGTTCTGCTGATTGCAGTAAAAAGCTAAAATGGAATAACATACGAGATTTTCAGAACTTCTGATGGTACACTGAAGAATCTGGCAATGCATTGAAGAAGTGAAAAGGAACGATCGGATAGCATGCCGGAAAAATCGCCCGTCTGAAAACAAATGTAAAGGCAAGTACGAGTTCACAGAATGTGAAGGGAACATCGTTTTGTGCCCTTTAAAGAAATAGTTCACGCTGGGAGTGTTTGTGGAGTATGAGCACAAGTTTTATTCGCTGCGGATGCTGGAGTTCTCCAGGCGGGGAGGGGAATGGGTTTTGGCGCGGCGGTAGCCAGATTCCACTAATTACCAGGTTCTACATTTGCTGGAGAATGGGCTAGCGCCGCTCCAAACCCAGTCCCCTCCTCCCCCCACTTCCAGACACGCTCCTGATCCGCAGCGAACAGGACTGAATCTTAGGCGTTTGGTCACTTGTAGGTAGTCAAACCTCTACTAAGTATCCCTCGGTGAGTGGCCGCTTGAATCAGCATCGGGCCATCTCACTCATATTCTCAGCCCAGTGCAAAACACTATTGTGACTGTGCAGCTCCTTTAGATATGGAAGAGGATGATGACTATGAATCTGCTTACCGTGCCTCCGGCGTCGTACTCGTACAAGGTCCTTGTCATGTCCAATAAATCTTCAAAATCAAGGTGAGGCATGTCATCATGAACAGTATTTTTCTGAATGCAATTTTTTTTTATGAAGGGATCCAAAGTGGCTTATGAACGGAAAGTTATGATTACGTCGTGCTTGCTGGAGCTCCCCCTCTGAAATGAGTAACCTCGTTTGTACAGTTTTAGCTGAAGGCAGTGGGCACGATTGCTGGAGGCGGGTGGTTGTTGCCAGTCGTCACTGGTAAGAGGACTGCTATAGAGCTTCAGGGCTTACTCAGCCGTGGCTACAACCGCCCGCTCCTCAGCAGTCGTGCCACTACCTCTAAGTTTCCAGTCAATAGCATTTGGTTTCAGTTACACACAAAGGGGCCTTTAGGTAAGTTGGCGTCGGCTCTACTTTTTTTTATTTTAGTAGCTTTTAATAGCTCATAATGCACCGACATGGCCCCGTAAATACTGGGGTGAAGTTCAGGAGACCCCTGTTACGGAGACGCAGTGAAAGCGTATGCGCAGCATTCGCACCAAGATCTCATTTATTTATGAAAGTGCTACGGTATGTCGAATAAGCTAGCCAGGAAATCACTTGTGTGCACGTGACGTCAATTAATTCCATGTAACCTAGATCATAAATCCATATAACCTCGGCTGAACTCACAATCATTTTGAGATCGACAATGTATTGATGGCCTTTGTAGAATATCGATTTTTTGACGGAACTATTGATTGGCAGTTGTGAAAGGGAGACGCTTTCGTCTTCTTTCCGGTCCAGTGACATTATGCTAAAATTAAAATCCAGTAATGGCAGTGATTTCTTGAAGTCATGATGAGCAAGGGTCTTACCGCTTCAGAAAAGATCCGGATCGTACCATTGCTTTACGTTTATCGCCATTGAACCGAGCAATTGAAAATTTCAGCTTGAAGTTTGTATGGCACCCGATATCGCTTAATTAATGGCCAATTAATTAATCCTTCACCCGTTACTGACAGCGATTGTATTGAACAACGGGGATCCCATTCATTCCATTCCCCACGAAATTGGCTATATCGATTGATTTATCAGGTTTTTCAATCAATGATTGTGATATTTTTAGCAGCCGCCTTATCAATGTCCCGTTATTAGTTTGCTGGTTATCGAACGAGCATCACGAACCTATAAAGGCCAAAGCAGCGGAAAAATGTTCTGGAATGCACATTCCAGGTATTGATTGAAGTCTAGAAGTTGTCATCTGATCAGTCACCAGAATGGATCAATGGCAATCATAGTCAGAAAAGGAGAAAGGTAATCCATTCCTGGTAGCATAGAGACTTCAAGGAGGTTGTACATGGCCGCTCAGGAGGGGAGGAAGGGGGGGGGGGAGAGGTCGTGATCGCAGGGTCTGTGAGCACCAAGCACTGCAAAAGTGTCATCGCTAATGGTAAGTATTCATGGAGCGGAAGCAGTACTGTATGGGACCCGGTAAGGGGGAAAGCAACAAAATATTGAAGTCTGACTGACGATATTAACAGTTTGACAGATGACTAAATAATACATCTCAAGCAGGTTTGTGCGCGACTTTTCCGAGCCCTAGGAGAAGCATCTGCTTGCATGGACAAAATACCTAACATTAGAGGCATATCGAGACATTCCATAACCTCTGCGTGGAAACGTAATGCACGGCGCATACGCAGATCAAATCGATCGGGGATACCCAAATAATGCTTTTGCTCAGCTTATATAGAATATGTGTTTCGAAGGCAGATCGAGACTTCGGAATGAGTTTCTTACAGCAGCATCGAGAAGTGCAGCTTCTGAGTGGCCCGGAATTTCGCCCATCTAAAACGCCATCTAAAATATCTTCTATTCTAGCGTCTGTACCACGAAACTGTAGAGATTTTTGGGAAGGGGAACACACAGCGCTTTTTGGAAGAGATGCTTTTTGTTTTGCACGAGTTTACAGAGATATAGAGGTTATTTCTCGTCCAAGCATAAAAACTCGCGTGCAATTTGCCACAAACCCATCTAGAACCCCTCCAAATTTTTTTTCTCCTACAGGGAAAGATTGAGACTACGGATAACAAGAATACGAAGCAGCGGTAGCATCGCTTTAGAATACGGCCTTCCGTTTCTCAAAAGCCCCGCACCTGAAAAAGTGATCACCCCCAGAAGAAGCCCTGTGATTTTCATCACGTCAACAGGTGTGCTCCAACGCCATTCTGCATTCCAGAACATTTTTCGGGCTTTCATCACGACTGCAAACGCTTGCAAGTCGTTGCATGTATAACCCTTCTCGTCGACCAGCAATTAGAGCTGGAGGGGGAGGGGTTGTTGGGGGGGGTAGTCGCACTGACACCGCCATGTCACACATCACGATGCTGTGCCCTGCTTGCAATGCCTCCTTCATGGGAACGTAAATGTGAAGCCTCTTCTCCTGTTCCGTTAATGTAGTGGTGGATTTTTCACCCAGGAGGTGTCGAGATTCATTAAGTACACACAGCAGCTTTCGGCAGGCCATTTGAGTTGAGATTGGTCATACTCTCATTAGTGCTGACTGGGTGGGGGCAACGGAAGATGGGAAGTGAGGGCTTTTCTCACCCAAAATTTTTCTTTATGAGACTGGGAGGTTCCCTTCTTGTTGGTGCAGGTTTAATTTTTTTTGAAAAGTCGGATAATTTTACCCTCCTATGCAGGTATATGGTATATAAAGACGAAAAGGTATATGGTATATAAAGACGAAAAACTCACAATGTATAGGTTTCCTCACTGTTGGCGGTGTACTGCTTACAAGTTTCTTCACTGGAAAATCGAAAATTAATTGAAGTGTGTAGCAACATTTTAACTAGGTGGGGCAGTCTGGTGCAGAGCATACGGAACATTTACACTCAAAATCCCTGAGAAGGCGTGGCTGCATACTCGGATTGAAAGTGGCGGCGGCTAGGCTTTTCGTTTTCGTGAGATATTTTGGTTTGGATATTGTTGTAATGGGGCAGGAGGTGGTGTAGTGACAAGTGGCGCGCTTACCACTCGCGCGGTCCTGGGTTCGAATCCCAGGTCGACTCCCGCCCAGGCCAACCAAGCCTTCTACCCTCCGGGGACGGTAAATTGGTACCAGATTCGTCTGGGAGGATAAACTGACTTGTACATCGGCTGGCCACCGCAAGTCATTGTATAGGCCACATCGCATTCAATAAGCCACTACGATTCTGAATGGAAGTAGAATGCGTGCCGCATCCCACAAAGGGATTGATCAACGGCGAAGACTTTATCCTTTTTTTATCCTTTAATGATCTTTGTCTAACATAGACAAGACGACAGTTATCTCAAATCGAAATATCCCGCCACGCTATGCCATGTTCTAGGCCATGACTACTTCGCCCCAAGAGTGAAGAGTGTATAAGCTTATACGGCGAAAAAAATTTCTTCTATTATCGACTGTTGGGAAATGTGATACCCACTGCTGGTTAGGCAAACAAGACCTCCGTACGGGACTACCCACCTCGAAGAAACACTAATAGGACAATGAATTTGTTTCATCCTATGCATTTCGTAACCTTGCAGTACAACTTTATGCAAAGTTTTGAATATCGTAACTCGGACGAATGATTGCACAAAATGCCCCACCTTTGCTAGGACAGAGATAGGTTTTTTGAATATGAGGGTAAATGTGTGAACAAATTTTAAACTTATTCAGTAAAATACTAACTTGAAGATGTAGAGTACCATGGTTTGCGTTGCGGGAAGATGTGCAACCACTTTTAGTTGATAGAACACCTGAAAACGGGCAGAGAAGTCTGGGTCCTTTCACAGCCTGTTTTGTAGCTCTCCAAGGCGCTGCGTGATTTACAAATGGTGCCGCGTGCGTAGGCGCAACGTCTGGGTTCCGATGACAATTTTTCTCGTTCCGCTGCAATCTCTTCGCTGCATTCGCTGTAGACGCTGGAACGTATGAGGAGGCTGGGTTTGGCGCGACGCCAGCCCATCCTGCACCAATTGCTGAAACGGGCATGGGACAAAATTTGGTGGAAAACGGCTTTTGTCGCGCCAACCTCCCCCTTCCTTTCCCCCGCCCCGCTCGCTTCACATGGTCCTGTTACGAAACCCTGTGACGCAGACGGATAGAGGGCAGCGGCTGCCAAAGCATCGAAACGTGCAAAAAACGTATGGCGAGCCAGGAAACGGGATTTTTCAAGGGGAGGGGACTCCGGGGTGGGTGAGCTACTTATAGTCGGTGAAAAGCTGGAGTGAGCGAAGTCACAACGGCCATAGAGTGCCATGCGGACGAGAGAGTGCAGAGAAAAAGAGAAGATCGACGCGTCAAAGGGATTGAGTTCAGGTTGTCCGCAGACCGCTTCATTATGTGCAGCGAACAAGACTACGTTTTTTCAGATTATAAGAGATCGCGAATTTTTTCAAATTGAATTGTTGCAAGGAAAATACAGAATGTTCAAAAACGGACCAGTCGGAGACACTGGGAGAGCAGCTGCTCGTGTCTCACAGCCATCTGAGGATATACCTGAAAAAATTCTGTTAGATTACGAAATCAGACCTATTCCTACGATTGGCTTACTGACTTCTTGGAGATGATCAAGCAGTTGGGTCCGCAGGGCTTTGTTTTCGTCGTCACTGCCAAACAAAATTGCGCAGATAATGGCCATATAGCCATCATCCTTCATTTACTAACATGAAAACAATCAGTCATGGAAAGAAATGAAACTATTCTCAAATTAATACGGCAAGTTTTTAACAGTTTTAACATCAATATCACATTACACATTAATAAACAAATTTATTGTGTTCGTAGTGAGCTGAAAATACATCGACAACATCAGAAATTTTGGCTGTGGACAGGGCTCGTTTTGTTACAGGTGCGAAGTTTCGCAAAAAACGACCCCCCCCCCACGTTACCACTCTGGTCTGATCGCCTCCATCATCGTACTGACCTTTTCAAATTTTTCCGCAAAGCTTCCTGGTGTTTCCCTCGAAGCTCCATTGAGTGAGAGAGGGGAGCAAAGAGCGACTAACACGCGAGAAAGCGTAAAACTAGGGAGAAAAAACGGCTTAAATAAGCTTTGGAAACAGCTGCATCGCGCGGTCAATGACGCACCGCCAGCCGGGGCCCGTCCTGCGACCCTTTGACCGCCTAATCAACTGCCCGGATAACGGCTGTAGTTCACAGCGTGCTCGACCAACATTCTGTTGGTGGAACGTCCATCCATGATTTATTTGAACTAGTCATGAGATAATACAACTCTACAAACGGCTGCGCCGAGCCACGCCAAGCCCTCCAGCACGGCCACCTTGGCAGGGCCCCCGCCCCGACCGAAGCGATGCATACCCGTCCAATCCGAGTGTCAAGATGAAGGGACTCATAACGGTGAGTACCAGCGATCGTCGCACCAGAAAGTAAGCGATGACTCTAGTCGAAAAAGTGCAGTAGTTCAAAAGAACACACGACCATGTGACAGAGGTAAAGGCGTCCTCATCTCAGGACATAAGCATTATCAGGGGCTTTTCCAATTGTTAGCCATTACCAGATTCTTTTGCTATTTAGTGGCAGGATGACAAGATGAAATGCGGAGGAACTTTACGGGGGGGCGGGGGGGTGGTTCGCATAAGTAACTGCCCTGAACCAGCTCCTGGTAGGTGATAGGCGCTGCACAAAATCTAGCCGAAGTCATTGTTGCCAGAAAAACTCGACTTCATTGCCCGTTTATGTTTTATGAAGGGGAAGTCAGTGACGGGGCGATCCCAAAACGCTTGATCAACGTCATCACCCACCTCTGTTTAATTCTCTAGTTTTAGTAAAAACATGCGGAAAAAACGAGGTTTGGTATGAGCACGGTATTGTCGACACCTTTTGCAATCACCAGTGGCGTATACTCCCTCATCAACATCGTCCTCCAGCATGTGGATGCAAAAAGGGCTATAGAAGAGGACTGAGAGGCTGCCAACTGCCTACTCCTACCTGTAGATGACAGTGGGAGAAATCAACAACAACATTTCATGCAAAGTCTTATCTTCATTGTATGAAAGTGCTTATAACCAAGTTTTTTATGAGATAAAAGTTTTATTACGCCGAAGGTTAATTTGAAAGAGCAGAGATGTTTAGGAGCTATCAAGAAGGCTTTAGAACTAAATTTCCCTGTTCCACCAAAGGCGGGACCATCGGTAAGTTAGTTTGAACGTTTCTATCGTCTTTTCTTCCTTGAGGCGGAGGTGATGCTGTGACAAGTAGCGCGCTTACCACCCGCTGTCTGGGTTCAAATTCCCGAATCGACCTCCGACCAGGGCCAACCAAGCCTCGATATCTCCCAGATCTTGTCTGGTAGGGTAAATGAACAAGGGATGTACAATCGCCCGTGGCTGGCCCCCGCAAGTCATTGCTTAGGCCACATCGGCCACTACGATTCTGAATTTAGGCAGAATGCGTGCCGAATCCCCCAAAGTGATTGACAGACAACGAAGAGTTTATCCCTTTACCGTTATATTTGTCGTCTTCTCGAGAGGTATCTGACACCATGTCGGAACTGTCAAAGTTGATTGCGGTGCTTGGCTTTTTATGCGCGGTAGAATCACAAGATCTATAAGGCTGAGCCATATTCAGGCCACTGAGGACGGCGATTCGCGTCGGCACTCTTGGCCACATTGAACGAATGGTCTATGAGACAATTTCGTAACGCAAATAACAACTAAGACCCAAGTGGCATGATGAGGCTGCATGTTAGTAAAATCAGTACTTAGTAGCAGGGAGTAGCTGGAAACTACAAAACAGACTACCCCCTTTTGTGGATCGTGTTTATAACAGCCACTGGTATAATTGAACTCAAGAGATGGGAGTCTGCGCTTAATTTCAGAAGGTATTCCATTCTGTGAACTACAGGGGAAAGGGGAGGGTAGGCGGCAAAAAATAAGACACTTATCTTCCTTGACTTTCAGGGCGCTATGAGTTACACTCTATTAAATTCTGATTGGACATTTCCACGACCATATTCAAGAGCATATTGTATACTATTAGTATACTCTGCCACATTCTTTTGGAAGAGCGTCATCGAGAGATTCTGCCACGCGACCGTGAGTGGGTACCTGAATTCAGCGAGGTCCTTGAGGTCGTTGATTTCTCCGCCACTGTAGACCACCCTGTTGAGTTCCAACTGAACCGGTCAAGTGAGATAGTTCAGGTTAGGTGAAAACACTTACATTTTCCGTCTTCTTCAGGTACTCAACGCTCTTACATCCGAAGTAGGCGAGAGCTTTTCCAACGCCCTTGGATTCCGTAAAGGCACCCAATCCTGTAGCAGTACAAAGTTTACAAGAAGGTACACGCGATGACATGGAGGCATGATATTCTCGATAGGTCGATGTAACCGTCCGCATTCACTTTCAGTCCGGGTCCACGAAGAAAATATCGGTCTTTACATTCCAGGAACTTCCGGTCCATACCATCAACACGCGCCTTCGTGACGGCGGTAAGATGATATCCTGGACCGTAGCGACGTTGTCGGAGCTGCTCCATGTTGGAGGTCTTCCAGATCGAGAGTACTATACTATTCTCCAGGTAGCTTATCCATGGGGATCCATACAAAAATTTCGCAGTGTTCGAGGTGACGTGAATTCCAAACGCTTTTCCGGATCAGGCTGGCAGTTGGGTGACTTCATTGCATGACTTCAATATTTTTGCGGATGTACATGGAGGTGTAGGCGAGCAGCCTGCATCCTGCCTTATCGAGGACGATCTTTTGGGTATCTTCCATCCCTTGGTACTCGTATCCACGTCCTCTGTCTGGGCTGCGGAAACTCTGCCCGATAAATGACTCGGCCAAAGTGTCTTTTTTGACTCCCCTGTAAGTAACAGATATATCGGTAGAACTTTTCCTGTCACCAACTCGTTTCAACAATAAGAGCACAGAGCGCTATATCCTAATGCTTATTCTTAGCAGAGCAAAATCGTTTCTTCTTCCGACAGGTAGGATAAAATTCCTACGTTGGGAACAGAAATGGAATCTTTGACATCGGATAATCCCCTCCTTATACAGGGTGACCAAAAAGTTCTGGCAATCTCGTGTTTGTGCGTTTTTGAATGACCATTATGGTCTGTTTTCTCTCCGATGGGTTATTTGTATTCCGCAGAAGCCATTTCGAACTACCGTACGAGTCATCTATCCAATCACTTTCGATTTCTCCTCGCACTGTCTCGAAAAAATCAAAAAGTTGCAGTTGTTGAAACCCATCTTCTGGTCGGTGCTTGTTGCTTGAAGAATGTGCTCGCCACCGACGAGAAAAATTTTCGATCATAACTACCGGAATTGTTGTCTGCTCCTCAGAAAAGGTCAACAGAAGGCAACGGCTGTTTGAAATTTTCGTCCGACGCAGACTCTTTCCAGCCTCAGTCACGGTCTGAGGCGGGATCTGTGCCACCGGAAAGACCTCTCATTTCTTCATCGAGCGCATCGTAAAGATTAATGCTGTCTACTCCCAACAACGCGTTCTCCGCGATGTACTGAAGCCATGGGTGTGTCGTAGCACTTCGGCCCGGATGGACACGTGCTTCAGCAAGACTGGGAGCCAGCACATCCTGCCAAACCCACGAACTGCCGCTTGTGAAGAGCTGCTTCCCGATTTTGGGGCAAGGACGTTTGGCCTCCCAACTAGCATGGTCCGAACCCCATGGATTATTCCATCTGGGTCGAAAAATCTCAGGAATTCGATGCGCAACGGTTTACCACCTGAAAGTGGCGTTGCTGCGTGTTTGGGACCAAACTACAGCAGAAGAATGCGCGACCATTGTCGGACACTTTGGAAAACGACTACGTAAATGTGTTGAGGCTGAAGGAGGCATTTTTGAACACTTGTTGGAACTTTGTTGTATACGGTCATTAGTACTGATTAGATGAAGACTCCCAGACGTTTAGTTGGCTGATTTCCTTTTTCGAACGGTATTTTTTATGCTACCGAAGTATTCCGAAAAATTGCCAGAACTTTTTGGTCACCCTGTATATGACGTTTCAACACAACCGCTTTCCTCAGTCGTGGTGATATTTTGATAGTATTTCACAAATGATTGCGAGGGTCAGCTAATGAATCTTCCAGCGTTTCCTTTCCCCTCTTCTTTCTTTCCTCCAGAGATGAGTTTGAAAGACATTTGCCGAACCCGGCAGGGAAGCTGAGGAACCGTTCCCTTGACTTCTGATATGTTGATTGCAATCAGTACAAACCATCGATCAAGATAGCCTTCGTAGGTGTACTCCCAGAGGGTTGCGGAAATTCTTCTAGAAGTGTTCTCTGAGTTTTGATGCCTCGCAACCCATGACATTCTAGACGGAGTGGCTTTTCTTATCAGTTCTATGCGCTCGCTT
>MU946936.1:0-13561 GCA_036418165.1 Cooperia oncophora
TCTTTGCCCCGCGCGCCACCAGGTATGCAATTACGACCAGTTTGTCTCCTGGATTCAGAACGTACGTAATTGACGCTTTCGGGACTGCAATCACCAGATTAAATATGCATCGATCCATATCGATCGATATGTACATTTTCCTTTCAGCGGGATACCCGAAATCATCAGTGTCGCAAAGTATGAACCCGTCCTTGAACAGCTTTCAGTGCTGGACGATGCGAATAAATCGTTGTCAGCCAGGAGGGCCAAGATTTTGCGTCAACCCAAGGGGAAAAGAGAGGTCTGGGCTGGGTGAACCGATTTCTTTGGCAAAAGGG
Source organism: Cooperia oncophora (assembly GCA_036418165.1). NCBI lineage: Eukaryota > Metazoa > Nematoda > Chromadorea > Rhabditida > Trichostrongylidae > Cooperia > Cooperia oncophora. The sequence continues at coordinate 318 of MU946936.1, forward strand.
CAATCCGCGAGAACTGGTTTACAAGAATATACAAGTGTTCACGCACTGGCCTTGTGCGTTAAGAGGAATTACCAACGTGCCCCAGTTTATTACCAGAGCCCTGCCCTGTTCGAGATCTTAACGTACAGGGCGTTTGCGTAAATTTTGTTCGGCTCAGGGGGGCACTTTGAACTTCCGCTAGTTTCTTTTGTTGGATCTTGTTGAATTGCCCATCTCACCTTGGCGAGACCCATAGACTCTTGCCAAGTGCAAACGATACTCATGCTATTGCATAGCTACAGAAGTTGACAGGCCTCAATGGAGGGGGCATCGGCAATGATCGATGGGCCCCCACAAAGCCGAACTACAGCCTAAAGCCCATCTATATTACCCACTGCTATTATAGGCTGCTATTAATTTACCTCGATCGATTCCTTTCCATTTATTTCAAATTTAATTACTTCGTGTTCTCTTCGTTTCGTCGTTTTTGCTAATATATTATGACTCATTTCGACATTGATTTCTAAAAACAGAAACTGGCTGTAGTCCATGATTCATAAGATTGGATTGATAAGAACTGATCATTAGGGGAACATGCACTCGATCTGATCTTTCGTTCTAATCAATTTCCGGTTTTCTGTTGTCAGACGTGGCCATTCACAAGCATGTCTATAAAATCAGCGTTTATATAGAATGCAGTGATCACACAAAAAGTGTGAGCAGATAATTTTGAGCACTTTTGCCTCTAATGAATACTGCGGACCCCCTAAATCGGGAGACGGGCAAGAGAATCGCAAATTGCCGCTTCGTCGCACGCGGCAATGGGTGCGACGTTTCCTTACTGCCACATCCTTTTCGCATTATGAAGCCAATCGGAATTTCTGTAGACAAGAAACAGATATTTCTGTAGACAAGAGCCATGCCGTAGATCACTTATCCATACATACAATACCACTGTCCATACATTGTCACTCTTGACCAAACACCTAATAAATCGCCGTCATTAGTAGACGCGACCGTCGCAACGCGACGCCACTGGTCGGTGATTACGATTTTTGAAACACTTCCCCCCCCCGCAACTGACGCATTACGTCAAGCGCGAGACGTCCACAATGCATGAGACATATTGGTGCAGAGCACCCAATACATTCAAAAACACGTCAACTTGTTTCTATACTTTCATTGTTAATGACTATCAACTTGTTTTTATTTCATTTACTAACTATTTTATTGATCATGCTTACTCTGCCCTTTCAATGTGAAAGTAGCATTAGAACGAACCTAGTCACGTTCCGTACCCAAGAGTGATCTCTGTAAATTGAGGCTTACAATATTGGCACGAACTATCGCACGAAAATGCCTCACCTCACTCGAATGACCGATCACAAAACCTCCCCTGCTTCCTTTGTTCCTCTTCCTTTTCCTTCCTTCCCTCTCTTTCTTCTTTCAAATTTCCCTCCCTTCAAATGCTCGGCCTGAATGCACTGAGGTAATAAGGTACCTTCTCAGCGAAAGCCCGAAATGGACTAGGGCAAAACTGCAGAAGGGTCCCAGGTTTGCTCCTTCATAACAAGGTTATTTATCAGGGAGGCAGGGTATGTTGCCTTTTTTGTCTCAATCAACGTCGAGGAACAGGATCCTTGTGGGTCATTCTTCATCTACCTGCTTCGGAAGACAACCTAATCGAACCGTTACAATGAATGACTTGTGCTGTGTTTGCCCGGCAAACGGTTTGTATATTCTCTTTCGATTGTTGATTTACTAGTATCCCTCCATTTCGGACGGTATACTACTAAGGTAGAGCATCTTTGTGCAATAGTTACTACTTCCGCGAATTTGCAGAGAGAGTCATTCAAGGCTACGAAATATTACGGCGTTTGTTCCGTTCTTATCCTCATTTTTTAATAAAATTCCTTATGGCATTAATTCGGGTGCTGGAAGGTCGAAAAAAACTTGTGCGAAGAGGAATTGAAGAAATTTGACAGCAGTTGCACTATGGTTTTCCTACTTCGCCCAAAAGGCTAAGAGCTATATAGTGGCGATAAATGACGGCGAAAGAACGGAGTGAAACGGTCAAATCCGGCGAAGAAAAAGCCTTCGTTCTCAGTGACTTGCAAATCGATTTCGGACGAGTTTCCCGTACGCATCTTGCCAATCACCGCTACCGAAGATAGGCTGCATATTTGTACCCATATATGCATGCAGCATCACCGCCGCTTCATACCAATCCTTTGCTTCATAATTTGCTCAGCAAATGAATGAATACGAGCGTCAGAAACGGTCGTCCGTTTGTGGGCGGGCGGGCAAGGAAGGCGTTTGGGACGTAAAGTTGTTGCTCAATAGGGCGTTATAGAGGTACCCTCCTTGGAAAAGGCTTCACGCAGCGCCTGTCCGAGGTCACGGAATTCTGTTAAGCCAGTTGTACAAATTCCTACACCTGTATAGCGATTTATCGTGCCAACTGCCTTTAAGCCAGCAGAGTAGTGCAGCTACCTCATACAGAGGCGAGTCTTTTACCTCTGAGAGTGTCGAATAAATACTTATGGTGGACTAGAACTAGGAAATATTTTGCACTGTTTAACTATTACTATGCCAAGTTCCGGAAGCGTGCCACTTTTTCACCGTTTTTTTTCTTCTACGCGGGCAGATTTGGCTCAAAATTTGCTTGAAGGGGTAGTGCAACCTTCTGTACACGAATACTACTTCCGCTTGGCTTGAAATTTCCTCAGTTCCCCTTGCACGGACGCTGCGCGCTAAAATGATATTATTAAAAATTATCACATTCGCTGGAAACTTGTCCGTAGGGGTAGCTTGATATCCGAACATGAATATCACATCATTTTGCTCAGAAGCCGCGCAGGCGCCATCACCAAATACACTCGATCATCAAATTCGATAAAAATTCGTATACATACAAAATATATGACTTCCTGATTCACCAATATGACATTCATTCTTAGCGCAAGGCCCAGTGAAGGAGTAAATCATTCTGGACAGGTACCGAGCATCGTTGTGCTGAATTACATGGGCGATCGCTACTTTCTTCCGCTGAAGGGGGCGAGTACGTATTTGTTGTTGTTGGGAGAGGGAGGGAAGGGTCGTATGTGGCTTTGAGAGAAATTTGCCGGCGTTGGGAAAAGTTTTCTTCCCGGTTGTTGACTTTTAGCACTTTTTCCTGTTGGAGGCTATATACCCCCCCAGCTCGACAGCAAAATTTTAAAATTTCTGGGGAAAAGTAGAAAATTCTCGAGAAATTCCGGAAAAAGGGGTAATCTCCCTCTCCCTCCGCTAGACGGAAAATCCTTGGATGAAAAACTGGGAAATTGGGGGAAATTGGTAGGTAGATGTTGGGAAAGGGTGGGGAGGGGGGTCGTACCGACACTCTCATCCGAGGGGAATCGTACAGACACCACCATTTCACGCATCAGGATGCTGTACCCTGGTCACGGCTGAGCTTGGCGTGAGGGCAACCACTCCTTCTCCCAGGCTCAGCCTTCGCGAAGCGCTAAACCGAAAAAAACGAATGTCATATTCGTGATCAGGGCATCAGACAACCTTGTTATGCAGCTTATATTGATTCGATGGAAAAGGTTGTGGTGCCGAATTGGCGCCCAAGGCGCCAGCGCTCAAAATGAATGCCATGTTTCTGATCAGCGCACCGAATAACCCCGGCATGCATGTTTATAAGGGCGCCAAATGACGCCGCTTCTGAAAAAAGAATGTCATACTCGTGATCAGGGCGTCCAACTGCCAGTATGGACGAAGTTTCAGCCATTTTTTTTCGAGTTTTTGGAGGTAGTAATTTGAAAGCACCCGATATTTTCCAAAGGTCTAAATGCCCTCGGCACTCTGTCCCGAAATGTCCTCTTCATCAGAATAGCGCCCCATTTTTTGCCTAATAACGATAATGCGACCTTTACGGTTCTTTCGAGGTAGTGCAGCGGAGTCGTAAAGTTGCCTCATCTCGCTGGCATATAAGTTTTTCGCGATGAAAATGTGGCCTGCTCGTGATTGCTTCACGGCCACTCGGAATGTAATTTTGGTTACGCGCTCTGATATATTTTGGCTTTCCGTCGCAGATGTTTGATCAACAAAATTACACCGAAAAATCGAGTTAGAATCTGGGCTATGATTGCTGTCTAATCCGTATCTTTCTCACCGTATCCCTCACACTGACCCCTTCATTTGTTCCTTGGCTGGAGCGGGTTGACTTAAGGTTATATAATCACAAGGAACAAGAAGCTTTCCCAATGCATATGGAGGGCCTTGACTCGTTACGTACTTCATTTGAATATAGCGTATTTCGTGAGATATCCCGTGTGGGTCAACTGCCGTGTCGATGGACAAAAAATACTACAATCATGCCCTAAGGAAAGTGCCCACCCAAAGCTGTTGTCGCCGCCGCGTTCACGAAGTGTGCAGTCACGCCCCCTCACCTATGCGCATAATAGAATGTGTTCACATTACAACTGTGAACAGTCGATAATGAGCTCTTGGTTAACACCTCACTAATCCTTGCTTATCGTCATTGTTGTTGCGAGCCAGAACTTTTGTTTTTTTTGTGTACCCACGTACAGGATGGGCGGAGATTAAGAAAGAATGTCGGTGAGTCATTGAAAAAAAGAGGAAGCGGGGAGGAAAAGTTGTACGACTTCTGTAAAAGTACTGGACCATTTCTCACGTGCTGTAACCGCCTTATCACAGTTTTTTGTGTACTGTAAAAAAAGATGAAAGATGAAGCATTTGCCGTTGACTAATGTTTTTTTTGAATGCGCCCTGCATTCCTCTTCCATTCAAAATCACAAGTGCGTTATTAACGCGATTTGGGCTGTACAATGACTAGCGGAGACTAGCCAGTGTACAAGTCAGTGTTTTATCCTACCCTACTGCTTCGCCATCCGCCGTGGAGTAGTCTGTGGCTTGGTCCGGAAGGGCCGATCACAGGGCTCACTCCGGACTCGGCGTGCGTAATTCGTGGGACACTTTTCACTGAACACACCTCGCCTCTTGAATAGTAAATGTGGCACAACCTGGGCACGTCCTGCTGTTGAGGAATTTTTTTTGCGAAACACGACCTCAAAATTTGCTACTCTGGTGCGATCCTCCCCTTTCCCATCTCCCATCTTACCTACATCCCCCTAAATCTGTCCAACTTCCTACTACTGTTCGGGAGTTTTTTTCTAGCGTCGAGCGAGGGATGGGAAGGGGGGAGGCTGGCTGAACGTATCGCAAAGTGTGAATGTCCTTTTTTTGTAAAGTAAGATTGCTCTATTAGCCCTGGAGCGGCCCTGATAAGGTCTGTTTGCTGTTAAGACTTGCCATTCATCGCATTAATATTGGAGCGGTACCCGTGTCGTTCATCATCCGAAGCCCACGTCAGTTCAACTTACCATGGTGACGTCATTTATTAACGCATTTTTTGATAGGTAGCATGGACCGCGTACCTGCGCCCCGAAGCTCATTCCTTCTGTACTTGAGCAGGAATCCTCATCCCTCTGGCGTTTCCTCGCACCTTCGTGGCTTATGTGCCGTCCAAAATTAGATGTCGGAGAAATAGCGCGCAAACGAAACTGGTACCATGTCTCAGCTTCCCTGGAGTTTACAGATCAACAAGAATTCCGGTATGTTTGACAGAGGTTTACAACCGTCCCCCTGTTAGCGGACTTGCGCCCAAAAGAGGACAAAGGGGTGGATAAACAATAGTGTTTATCTGTCCACTTGATCTGTATTTGCCTTGTACTACCCTTGCAGTTCTTTAGGTGTTCAAGTTTTCTAGTGGGGTAACCATTTCTTAAAGCAACAGAATTCGACCGCAGCTTTTCAGAGCCAAGCTCGGCTCCACCATTTGAATAAATTCACATCGCGAATTCGGCTCCTGTCCCAATGAAGTGGGATATTTTGGTGCAGATCTTCGCGGCACTTGAAATCGCGACAAACATTTCCTCCGATTTTAGGGAAAGATGTGGGAATGGACAGGGAGCGGAGAAGAAACGACGGTGGGGAAAGGTAGAAGGATTGTTGTCGGCGAAGAGAAGAGTTCCGTGGTGAGTGAACGACCTGACCCACTCTACTGGAACAGCGCCCGGCCTCTTAGATTCTTCTCCTACGTTTTCGGTTTGCTTGGTTTTGACATCGGATCCTGTTGGAAGTTTAGTGCCTTTGATTATGTGAGTGCCCACATATATTCGGGAATTTGCTCTGTAACCTCCTTCCATTAGGGTGCTCTGAATATACTTGGGCTAGTATGAGAAAGAATATGCCGTCTTATACACATAGCACGTCTGATAATGTCCACTAATGAGAAGTTAAAGCCACGCCTCGCGCTTCATTTGGTGTTCAGGCGCTTTCCTTGGACATGGTAGTCCTGCCTGCGGGCATGGAAGATGTATTATATTACTGCCACAGCCCAAAAACACGTGAGGAAAGCTCCGCCCGCTCCCAACGGAACCACGGTTCCGCCCACTGGCCAGGGCAACGCCCACCCATTTTTTACTGCTACCTAATTAACTCTCTCCAGTCTGAATGGTCAGAGTGAGGTCATAAAGAGAAAGAGCTGGTACCAGCAAGTGAGAACTCGTTCGACTGCGCCCATTCTTCGTCTCATGCACGTAAGCGCACTTTAACATGCAGTGCTATGCGGACGTTGCCGGCTAGCTTTTTCTGCTTTTTTTCACGTCAGAGTCACCTACTACATCACCATTTGTATTTGATCCAAACTCCCCATTTTTGACGTCGGGGCTTGCCTTTAAGGCGAGTTGAATGCAATTCATGTAGTTGTTTGAGATCCTTCGTTCATCGAACCGGTCCACTTTTCTGGATTAAAAACTGTTGATGGACTCCGGGTAGTTATCGGTCTCCTTCAAAAAGATACTGAAGGTAGATAAGAATAATGAGGAAACGACGCTTTATGACGGGACCCTTGAATATTTCAGCTGCGAAACCTTGCGATAAAGGACAGCGCCACCTGAGTATAGAAAGGGGCGAAAGAATAGCGGCGAGCCAGTTGATGGGGCTTCTGCAGGTAGTAGAATTGTCGGGTGGATGAGCTACTTGTTATACGGTAGCAGAGAAATATTAGCAGTTTTTGGTTTTTTTTTGCCATAAATTTATTGTTTCTTCATGGATCTTCTAATACTTCAAAATGCTCTGGATTTAAACCGCCATATTTTCGTCGTATGGAAAGGATAAAAAAGTTGAGAAGATCAGAGGCTCTATCTATCCTCTACTCTCACAGTTTGCGAAATTTTGGCTCCAGCTTGAGTCTGCCTAACATCAACTTATACGAGTGCGGCCTTATACTGGACCAACGCCCTCTATATATGAGGCATCTTCGAAGTCTGAAATCCCTCTTTCCCTACAAAATCTGGTTCGAGCGCTAGAAAACAGTGGGAACAATATATCATTAACTGGTTCCCTGAACTAAAGACAGTTCTTTCAACATGGTCACTCTTTTGCCGGCTGAGTTCTATTTCTTCCTTTAATTCATAATAAGTGTGAGAAGTATTTTAGCCCGCATTGAACCTCCAGTTGCCCTCATTACTTTAGCTTTCCTATTGATTCTAGCATGTCTTCCTTCCTATCTTCAAAGTTCCAATTATCTGATAGACGCTCCACATTTCTACGAAACATTGGTCCCATATGGCTTAAAAATCGAGCCAAATTCATAAACAATTTATTTTGATCTGTCTGCTCTCTGCTAGAAAACTTATTCTGTCAAGGATTTCGAGAAAAATACTCTGTAATTCGTATTGCTGCTTAAATTTACTTTTTCTGGTGCTTAGCCCTGCTAATCCCTCGCTGGTGTACTCTTGGCGAATGCCATTCAGCGTTGTATTGTTTCACTTTACTACTTTGAATGTATTGTTTCACTTTACTACTTTTTGATGTTCCAAAGCTCGTTCCTAGTAATTCATCATGTAGTGGAGTTGTTGGCAAAGGTTCTGGGAGCTTTTTTTCTTACCAAGCTGTTCTAGTGCTCCTCCTCCTCCTCCTCGGCGCTTAAAAAAACAAGTGCTCTCGAGTACCTTGAGCGTTTTTGCGCAGTCCACTTTGCTTCCCACTGTTCCTGAGCTTTGTGCCCTTCTCTTTTTTTGCAATTCAGGAGGTGTAGTGGCATCACACTGAAAAGTACAAGAACTTGTGGTACCGTGGAGAAGTCTAACAATAAGAGAGCAAACTGTGAAGTTCCCATTAATGCGCTGTAATTCTGAATATTGCTAATCATTGTGATTACACCCGGTATATCTGTAGTATCGATTTTATTTTGTTTCCGCTGAAGTTCATCCCAGATAAGCTCCATATCTCGGTAGTGGAGAGGGCGTGGCTGCATGCTTCATTTAAACATGGTGCAGAATGCATTTCGAAAGGAATACATCCACAGGGCAGCAGCCGCCATCTTCAAGTTAAAGACGCAGCCACGCCCTCTCCAACTTCGGGATGTGAGGTCTATGTTCCATTGTTATTCTGTCGCATTAAAATGTGCAATAGCAAGTGGAGACTCCATGAACTTCTATTCTAGAAATTCTAAAAACTCAATATCTCCAGAAAAATCGAAATATTTGTGCGTTAAGCATTATTTTGATGCATAGCGTCTTGGCCGGTACTGAAATACAATGAATACGAACTTGCTAGGCACCGACATTTTGCCCTGGGATATTCTGAAGAATTTTTCGGACTTTTTGGATCTTTCAAGCTTTTCAAAATGAAAATTTTGGGAGGTTCCTTTTGTAATTACACATTCAGATCGCCAGGAGATTTTGGGACAACGCACTGCTAAGTTTGCTTGGTCAAGGTTTACTCATTTCGTGGTGGAGAAACAGGATTTTTACATATTCTCAAGTGTCTTTCTGAGTAATTTTGTGCGCAGGATCATAAACTTTCGAGCGTGCGTAATGCCTTTCAATCGGTCTTTTGACTAAGTTGATCGGTGAGACGGGAAATGTATGAAGCTCGCAGTGCAATTAGCTTGGTCTTTTGGAATCGATAGCAAAACTCTTCAATGTTGTTACGAATAAACCCGTGTTGAGTTTAGCCGCTTACGATTAGTGAGTACTCCTCTGCCTCAAAAAGGACATTTGGCTCATGATTTGATAAAAAGTGAATCTTTACTTATGTAGAGGGGCAGTAGTTCAGATGAGACGAGAATAAATGCGCGGAGGCCTGAGCGTAGTGTGCGATCGTTTCCTTTCAATATCAAGAGAGCGCTTAGACATGGCTTGCGTGAAAATTTGGTCCTTGGAGGCCGTGGAATGCCTCTTCCTTTGTTTACCTCTAGAACCCACTGGCATAATTAGCTTCAGAACGCTAGTCATGTAAATAATACTCGCCTCTTATCACGAAACACGTCCAGGTCTTGGAGTTGAACGATTGGGAGCCTGGAGCCCCGGAAGGATAGAAAACTCGGTCGTGAAAGTTGCTCAGCTGTTTGAAAAGGCAGTGCTTTTGGCTAGTGTTGAAAAAATGTTGGCTTACAGAATGGTTTTTTTGAGAGGCAGACTTTCAGGTCTGTTCTGATTCCCCGAACAAATCTCTAGGGATCATGAGATAGAGTAGACCTGTAGTTTGGACAGATGCAACCGCGCAAGGGCAAAAGCACTTGCCGCCATCTGAGTCATCTCTCGCAGCCCGAGATCAATTTCTTCTAGTCAGGAACTCCAATTCATCAGAGGCAGATAACCATCGGAGTTTTTCTGAAGGATTAAACATGCCCTCGCCTTTGTACTTCTACCCGAATGTTGCATTCAGATGGTGGGCCGTCATAAAGCTAATCACCCCTTTGTTTATGTTTCCAGCCCTCCGTGTGCACATAAACAATGTTTCCCGTTGATACAATGCTAGTTTTAGACCGAGCAGAAAGCTTCATCTTAAAGACATCATGGTAAATCTCAAACACATTGAGGGTGTATGAGACTAACAGCCCCCCAGCTGTCGATGTGTCGTGGTTTCCCCGCCTGAAACTGCACGGGGGTCCGAGTACGGGACCGTGGGAAAGGCTTATTCCTTGCTACGCCGCCCGAAATGCAACTTGCGCGCGGCGAAATGCAACTTGCGCGCGGTGCATTTTGGGCGGTGTAGCAAGGAATAAGCCTTTCCCACGGTCCCGTACTAGGAACCCCGTGCAGTTTCGGGCGGGGAAACCACGACACATCGACAGCTGGGGGGCTGTTAGTCTCATACACCCTCAATGTGTTTGAGCGTACCATGTGTCTTTAAAATTCATATGCGTAGCGCACGGGAGGCATTCCCACTGAAGAGATTTACTAACTACAAGTAACACGAGTGGAGTCTTTCCGCTCATGCAGTCAGTGGTGGACTGGCCTTTGAGGGCGACTATCTACTCGAAACGTCAGGCTAAAATCAACAAAGAGTTCCATTTGACCTCTGCAGTAAGTCAAAAACAAGTTCGCAATAATTCCGAGGCTGTCACGAAGAGAGAGGCTGGACACTATTGCATTTTTCTTCTCCGAATGGTGCTTACGTCAAACACGAAAACATGTTTTACAAAGGCGCTGGTGCCGGCAAAGGTTCGCTACCTGTCATGTTATAGTTAACAATCCTGGAGATGTGTAGCGTGCTGCGCCCTTAAACTTGCGGTGGCTGAGTGCTTTCTGATGAAATATTTCCATTTCGTCACAATTCTGTCGTGTTTCTTGTTGAAAACGAATCAAGATGGCAATTGTCCCAAACTGGAATATCCCATGAGTATGGTCTAATGCCACGCCTGCTCCGACTCAGGGATAAGGGGTGTATACTCCTCATCATTACGGACTGTCGGGGCGGGTCAGTGCGGTTGCGTTTTCCGCGGTTCCAAAGTCTTTCTGCACCAGTTGTTGAAGCGATCAAATGACATAACAGCATTATATCCTTCGTATTACTCGTTTTCTACCACTTTTTGTCGCATACGCGCTTCAAAGAAAAGGCTGAGAACGGCTTCAAACAGTGTGCGCACTCCTTCTGGCCGATACGCCCCGACAGTCCGTAATGAAGGTGTATGTGGTGTGTCATCGTGCGCACAATGTGGCCGAATTTATACCTTCGGACAGTGCAGCAGAATTGGCGAATTGAAGAGAAGCATAATTGGTCTGAAGAGTCGAAGAATCGACAAATTGCAGAATCAAGAAATATTGACGAATTTGTTGAAAAAGATTATATATGTGTCGAAGTATTTCCATATTTCTGCAGTTCTTCAATTCGGCCATTCATTTCTTCAGATCGTCACGCATCTACATTCAAATTTTCTCCAATTTTTTCCATGTGAAACTGCCGGTGCGCATGGGGAGGGAGGGTGTATAGCGCACTTGAAACAGAGAGATCCGAGAAACCAGAGCAAGCAGACGAAACAATTTTTTCCACAATGCGATCTCCCCTTTCTCCAGTGACCAAACACCACTCCACTCGCCAGGGATCCCCAATGTTTGACGTATCCTACTTTAGTGTTGGGCACTATTAAATTACTTCCTATCCCAGAGCTCAAATTTTTTGCTGAAACTTCGCCTAGATGTTATACGATGTCCTGATCATGACATGACATTCATTTTTGGCGGTGGCGCCAACATGACGCCCCCAGTTTTCTCATCACCATAATTGATAGAAAAATCATCGAGGTTAGTTGAGCATCCCTGATTCTCTAATAGGCATTTTTCTTTGACGCTGGCGCCAAATTTGGCGGGCTCCCTGCTGTTTTTTCCCAAAATCCATAAAAACTTGCAAAGTGTGTGTTTGGTGCCCTGACCACGAATATGTATTCCTCGATACCAGCGCCATTTAGCCTTGTGATGAGGCCGAACCGGGAGAAGGAGTGGTTCCCTTCAGGCGAAGGTCAGCCTCAGCGGAAGCGCAGATGATCATCAGTGTCCTACATTATAGCCGGCGCCAGATAAATGCCATTTTAGTGATCAGGGTGTCGATTAACCCCCATATCGAAGTTTTTATCAAATCTGGTGAGGAAAGTGGTGGTGTCATCTTGGCGCCTATTGGCGCAAAATGGCGCCAGCGCCAAAAAAGGATGTCATACTCATGACCAGGACATCGTATAACATCTATAGGCAGAGTTCAGTAAAAAATTCCTGAGTTTTCAGTGTGTGTTATGGTGCTGAGACTAGGGACAGCTATCTTATGCCCGCGCCCCGCCAGCTGCCGAAAAGGATGCATCATACGGCGACGATGGATGATCATCGGCGGAATAGGTGGAATAGTTCAATAGTGATAGGGGAGGAACAGTTCAATAGTGCCCAATAGTGCCGTCTGTTGCTCTTCCGAATCGTTACTCCCGGTTCGTAGACTTTCGGGAATTGCGAATTTTCCAGATATGAAAGAAGTAGGACCGGCTCGGAGTTGTGCCATGAAATGAGGGACCATAAGGGTGTAACAGCGACGTTCGTGTTGTTGACAGAAAAGGGGCATGTTGCAGAGTCGGACGTAAATTGAAATGCAAATGGCTCATGCATGTCAGGGCATGCCGTCAGTGCAACTCATTGAACAAGCGTATCCCATTATCATCTATCACTTTTTCTCTGTTGTCTTTTCCTTCCGTTTTTCCATCGAAGAGCTTGCAACGATGTAATGCGGTTGGCAAGCGGTCCTTCAATGATAGTGAGTGGCGACGTGGCTTTACTCACTTCACTCTCCATAACGACCGTCTGTCTACTTCATGAAGTCGATGCGTGCTCGTTCTTGAATGGGAGTCCTTTGTTCTAGTGAGTCTTTCTTCTTTTTCTTATAAAAGTAATTTCTTCTACACTCCCTCGTAGATCGATTTGGGCATTTCAATTTTATCCCCTCTGTGAAGGACCTAATTTCCCCGTGGGGATTTACCTTCAATTGAAAACTGGAACTAATTTTACAGCGTCGTTCTTACCCTCACTTTCGATCAATAGCGTTGCCTTGAGAGCCTTTGCAAGCCATTATGTACAGGGTATTGAGTACAGAATAGGGAGAATCTCATCAAGGGGTGGCTGCTTGGTAGTGGGGAAGGTGGGGGTCGCATTTGCCTATGTACTTCATCGTAGGGGATTCCCCAACAGGGGGAGGGGGAGTAGTATGTGGTCTCTGGGGAAATGAGGATGTGCTATTTGGTCTAAAAATATTTTTGAGTTGGTTTTTCTTGATTCACGGACGCTATAAGGGGGGGGGGGGTCGTATTTGCCTTTTGAGAGAAATTTGCGGCGTTGGGAAAAATTTTTCCCGATTGTCCAGTCCAGTTGTTGACTGTTCGCGGTTTCCCTGCACTATGTGCTATTTACCCCTCCCTGCTCGAAAGGAAAATT